>OUQQ01000329.1:5530-17918 GCA_900404475.1 Spongospora subterranea | reverse complement strand
CCCCCCCCCCCCCCCCCGACACGGTTTCAGCACCTTATAGTGCCAACCAAGCCGAACTCCAAACAAAAATGAATCCAGTCTGGGTGCTACGGTCGAACTCTGTGTTGTCAATGGAAATGAACAGCTCGTCCTGGTCAGTATCACCCTTTCATTTATTTTTTCACTTGTCAGGTTCAAATAAATCAGTTCACCATCAGATTTGATTCCTAAAAGCGGCATATTATCATCTTTTGGAACAGACTCTAAAACTTTCATAAACCCAGATTTGCCCAGGACACATATTTTTTTTGGGAGAAATCGGAATCGGTGAAGGTTGGGCTGTCAATCGCCCTGATCTGACCTTTCTTAGATGGACCTATCAATCTCCAGCTCGGGTTCGAGCGCATGAAACAGCGTTGTTGGCGATATATGATCACACTACTTCATCCGACACCAATTGGTTGGTTTCGGATGAGCTCAATGTGTTGATATATATGTCTGATCCACTGGTTATGCGATCCAATCTGACCTTGGCCCTTTCATGTCTGTTCATCGCATCGGAAATCGACTCAGCCGAAACGGTGTCGAATCATTTCCCAGATGAGCCAGATCATGTGATGATCGCCTGTAGATATCGAACGTGTCCGCCCCGAGATTCACCCAATATTATGGCGCTACCTTGTCTCAATTCGTCCCCGACAACGGTCGGTACCTAAGAGTTTCCCCGTTTTTCGCCAAAGCCCAGCCAAATTCCGTCAGAACATGGATGTTTTGGTGTCGATGTCAATTTTAAGGACCTTTTAAGGGCGACCACAGCTGCCACAAATATGTCAAAACGTGAAAGAATCACAATACTTTGTTTAATATATTGGGTGATGGACAACTGTCCAGAACAATATCCTGATCGCAACAGGAGGTCGAGAACCGATCGCCGATAAAACCCACACCGAATCCGTCCATTCGGCGTTGCCTTTAGCATCTGTTCTGTGCCATTGGGGTGGCGCTAGATCATATTCCCACGAGCGGTGTCGGGGGATCTCGGATCGGGATGAGGGATGGCGGTACTGATATTCGATCGGTGGGATCGTTAAAGGTGGCCCTGCCCCACAAGAGAAATGATCGAGTTGTGACGGCGCCTCTCCAAGGTCAATTTCAGAGAGGTTGTGAATCGCCAGGCCGAGCCCCCGCCCGCCTCCCCAGATGTTCAACACGTTCTGGACCCGGCTCAGGACCATCCCATCGTCGGCCACATCTCACGCCATCCCATCGCCCACACCCTTCACGGAATCGCCGTCGTTGTCATCGTCGCGCGATCTCAAACAACACGTCAAGTACCTTCAGATCGTGGTTTGCGCTCTTCAATCGCTGAAATCGGCCGATCGACCAAACGACCTGTATTTGATATTGCAATCGGGAATTGAGTCGATTTGTTCGCCGTTGCACTGTCGAATCGTGGTTCGCGATGTCGAGAACGACGTCGATCGACCAATGATGACCGTGAATGTCGGAGCGAACCACACGCAGATCAGCGCCGAGATCGAAAGCCGCCCGTCGCGGCGCGCCGATCACGTGGTGCTGATCGAGGCCGAGATGGGCAACGAGCGGTGGGACGAGGTGGCGAACGGGTGCGTTAAGGCGCTGGTCGAGGCGTGCAAAGAAGATATCGTCCAGCTGAGGCGGCGGCAGCAGATCGAGGTCGACGTGCGGAAGGCGAATGGGCTGTTGGACCTGAGGCGCCAGTGCAATCAATCCCAGACCAGGGCCACACGTCCCGATATCGCCCTTGAACGGTTCCTTCAGATTACACAGGTCGATCATCGTCGGTTTCACGTCGTCGCCCCAAAATCGCCAATTCCACATTTCGTTCGCTTTTTCAGTTTATCATCTCTGTTGTTCCATTTTTTTCCGAAAACCAGAACACTTTCCAATATGGGCTGACGGCTCTCACGAATTATTTTGATGATTTTCGGTTTTCTGTTCATTTTGTAAGCCATTCAGGATTTTCACAATTTCAGCAATTGTCAATGACTTTCGGGATCGTATTTGAGGGATTTGGATATCGTGATATCACCACATCTGGGCTGAAGCGATCTGATTGTCGCAGCAACTGATGAAGGCGGAGCGAATGCTCGCGCTGATGGTGGACGTTCATGACAACGTGTTGGCGCCACTGGTGCTGGACGAGGACGCGGGTGGTCTGACGCTGAGCCCAACGTACCAGGTCGATGCCGGCCTGCTGGGCACGATCATATCGGGCAAGAAGAGCGTCGCCGTCAACAACGTCCAGACCCACCGCCTGTACAAACCGACGGCCGATCCCTTCACCGACACGTCGATGCGCCACATTGTCGCCCAGCCGATATTCGATCGATCGCTTCAGGTCGGCTGGTTCATCGCCAGAACCGCATCTCCATCACTTTTTTCCCGGTTTATGTTTTGTGGGTTTCGGTTTTCGACAAAACGCGAGTGCTAATCGATTGGGGGCGGCGGTGTCAGGTCGTGGCGATCGTGGTGGCGATCAATCGCGTCGACGACGATGAACCGTTCGATCCGGTCTGCAATGGCCACGAGGCCGGGTTCAGCGAGCACGAGGCCGACCTGCTGGATCAGTGCTGTCTGGAGATGAGCGATTTCCTCCTGACCCATTTCACCGAGTCGATGACGCGTCGCGCCACCCGACTCAATATTAGCGCCTTTTCCCTAATGGAGGCGTATCTTGGCCGGTCATTCACCCACACTCTTTTCACTCAACAACATAGCTTGTTCAATTCGCCGTTGCAATAATTCAACAACGACGGTGACCACTGGTTTTGCCTCGTCCGCCGCTTCTGGTTTGACATTTCCCGGCAGTTCTAGAAAACGGTTCACTCTGCTCTGTGCAGAATTTTTTGTTCAACAATTATTTGACGACGCTGGGGATTTCTTTGTCGCTGTCGAGCCGCATTGCGTCAATGTTGATCGATTGGTTCTCGTGTTTCAGATCGGAATCGGAACCGGCCAGTTCCACTTGCGAGGCATCGATCCTGTCGCATCGGGCATCGCGTTCCCTGGAGATGTTCGATGGCGGTCTGACTCCGTTGCAGAGCCCCAGATCGAGCCCCGAGAAGGTCGTGATCGTGCCGCCGGCGCCGCCGGCGCCGCTGCGGTCCCCCCGAATCGAGATCTCGGCGCTACAGCAGCTGGACACGGTCGATATCGACGTGTTCGCCTGCGACGACGCCGAGCTGGACGCGCTGTGTCTGGTGATGATGAGGAACTTGGACGTGGTCGAACGGATCGGGGAATCGTGTCTGGCCAACCTGATCCCGACCATTCGTTCCCAGTATCACGATCACCCTTTCCACAATTTCCGCCACGCCTTCTCCGTTATGCACACCACCTACCTCTTCATCCTGTAAATCGCACCCGCACTCCGATTCCTCATGCACCGAATAGCGCCATCACGACGCCGTTTTTCACCCGCAATCTCCTCCGTTCCAATTCTGTGTTTTGTTTTCCACGACAAATCCCCTTCTTCTCTCTATCGATATTCCAATATTCCGATCGATTCCACTGTTCGAACATTTCGTCTTCGATCAGTTTAATTTGACCAATTTTCAGACTTTCCTTTTCCGAATTTGTTCACGAGATGAGTCTGGGAGCAATTGTCATTTTGTGCCAACGCTGATTTGCGTTTGCCCATCGTAGCCGACATGACGACGTTCGGTCGACGTTGGGCCTGGATCGCATATTCGGTGTGATGATCGCGTCGCTGGGCCATGATATCGACCACCCCGGACACACGAACCAGTTCGAAATCAATACCGACTCCGAGCTGGCCAATCGATACAATGGCAAATCCGTCCTGGAGAACTATCACGCCTCCTGTCTCATGAAGGTTGGTTGATCGCCCAACACCCTCGCCCCTCCTGTTTTCGATTCCGTTTGATTCCGCCGCGACCGCACATCGTTTGTCATTCTTCTCGACGGCCTTGGCCCACTCATGTTTCCGAAACTGTTTAGAAACAGTATTTCAACGAAATTTCAGAAATGACTCGTAGATTTAAACAAAGACCAACTTCAATTGGTTAATCAGCTCTTGTCGACCTGTGTAGGTTTTGAAGGAGTCGTCAATCGACCCGTTCGCACATCTGGATCCGCCGTCTAAACGTGCCCTGAAGGATCTGATCGTAGACGCGATCTTGGGCACCGATATGTCGAAGCACATCGGGTTCAATCGGCGTCTCAACTCGATGGACGACCGGATCGGGCTGTTGTTGCCCGAGTCGTTCGTCGACCAGAACATGCTCGTGAAGACGATCGTTCACGCGTCGGACCTGTCCGCCCAGGGCTACAACACCTCGATCGCCGTCAAATGGGAAGAGCGGATCAGTGCCGAGTTCCGTCAACAGGCCGAGACCGAAACGGCGTTGGGTCTTCCGGTCGCCTCGTTCATGATGGATCTTGACAACGAACAGCACCGCGCCCAGCTCCAGATCTCGTTCATCGATTTCGTGCTGAGACCGTTCTGGAAGGAGATCGCCCGGCTGTTCCCGGGCGTCGCCCACCTCTACCACAACATCATCCTCAGAACGCGCCGCTATTTCACCACCCTGAAGTGTGATGGGAAAGCGGCCGCCCTCGACTATCTCCAGTCGCAAATCACCACCACGATGGCGTCACACTCCAGTCGCTGTCACACATTCCCGATCAGCGCCGGAAACCGGGGTTCGATCGCCGACGGCCAGGGCGGCGCTGGCGCCGGCGCCCAGGTCAATCCGCCCGACAACCCGCTGCCCGAGTCGCACAGGGGGTCCATCGAGCTGCTCAGGGGCCGTACTGGCCCGGCGATCGCCGCCGGACGCAAGACCAGCTCGGACAGCGATATCAGGAGGTTCAGCCCGAAGCCATAGATGGCCGCCGCCGCCGCCGTCCTGGTAGAGATGGGATCGAGGGGCCGACCGTCACGACCTGACCCCAATCCTGATCGATCGATCAATCCGCTAAAACGTTAGAGAATGAATTTAATTGTGTTCAGTAAAAACCATAATTACCCGAATCGCGCCCGGTCCACGAGGATCATTGGCGGCCGTTGTTGGATCGAACACACTTTTAGATAGCGCCATAGACACGATCTGGTGCGGTTTAGAGGGACATGATTCAAGATGGTTTGCGGGGCCGAGCTGATGGTTGAGGAACGATTATTGACTGAATCAGCAGAATTTCTGGGCTCATGAACTCGCTGATGACTGATCATATGATATCACCCGATCAGGTGGTTCAGAGAATACAAGACAGTCATTGACGACAAGCATATGATCAATTTGCGTGTTCCCCGTTTCGCGACGCAGCAGTTTGTGCTCATTTCCCGGTTCGAGTGACGTGATTTCGGTTCTTCAAAATCCGGAGAAGGACGGTGGAGAACTTTCCATGAAAGGGTGTAAAGAACGATTGACGAGAGAGAAAATACACAGGGGGATGTTTATGAGTAGAATCAACGATGAATTCGAATCGTATAAATGAATTAGAGCAACGATGAGAATCAATTAGCAATCCGACTGCGGTTGAGACGCAGAAGGGGGCTGTACTGGCCCTCAATACGACATCACCTTCTGTCAGTGAACCAGAGTTAGACCAGGTCAAGTAGTGGCCAATATCAATCACCACCGAACGTACCACGAATTCGTCCCAATCCATCTTGCCATCTCCGTTGAGATCGGCGTCGGCAATCATGGAGGCGATCTCCTCTTCAGTCGTGATCTCACCGATGTTGGTCAGAACACTCATCAGCTCAGCCGCATCAATATACCCATTACCGTCTTTATCAAAAACCTTGAACGCCTCACGAAGCTCCGCCTCGAATGTCATGTCTCTGGTCAAGGGTTTCACCATTAACGAGCAGAATTCTTCGAAATCAATCTGTCCATCCCCATTATCGTCGAAATTCTCCAACATTTGGGTGATTTGCTCCTTGGAATGGAACATGCTGAGATTTTTAAATAAAGCACCGATTTCATCGATACTAATCGACCCGCTCTTATCGGTGTCGAAGAGCTGGAAGGCCTCACGAAGCTCGACTGTCTGCTCGTCGGACAGAACCCCATTGCCGTTCATGACCGCAGGATGGGGCTGAGAAGACGATCCGCCCCCCGCTCAGCAATGATTGGCAGGCGACCTGTAATGACCGGGGAAATGAAGTGTAGGTACGATGAGAGAGAGTTCCAGAGCCCAGCCGCCGCCAGGATAGCGCCAGCCGGTAACCCTTCCTCAGCCCTGTGACGGGCACCAGCACCAGGTTAATCCCACGACCAGAAAACATGCACGCGGCCTTTCATGACCAACATAACCCAGTGTCGCTCCACTGTCGATATATGTTCACCACCCTCGTCCGACACAGTATCACGGGTGGTTGCGAATCTCGTACTGGACTTAGGTTGACCCAATGTTCATTTTTGCAAAAGCTTATAGCTCTTGAGCACAAGATCATATGCACCAGCTCAAAGTCTAGACATCTAATTTTGAAACGCTGCCAGAATGCACGTATGAAAATACACGATTTCATGACGAACAACACAACCTTGAGAACCACATTCATTCAGGTCCAAATGAGTCCCTGGCAGAGAGCATGATTTTTTCACACGGGGATTCGTCCGTTTTCTTCACTTTGCTGTTCATGCTGCCGACCTCTTGAATTTACGCCCAATTGGGCAGCGATAGGTCCCTTTTGAAGTACTGGCTCTCTATCAAGTGGGAGGCTGTGTTTCCCAGTTGACCCGCAACGAATATGATCAGGAAGGAATTGACAACATCTTGTCTGTTTCCAGTGCTGTTTCTCCTGAGCAATTGTTCCGTTTTCTACAGACATTCGAGTTTTTATAAGTGAAGTTTGAATCGCAATTGATGTGAAAGAAATTTTAACAGGCCCACAAAGGAATATATGAACTGATGTTATAATAATTGTCGTCCTCGCAATACAGCATCCATCAAAATGTGAAACCAGTTCATGTGCTGATTAACTATCCAATCGCTAAATCGATTGGCTTGTTATTTCCCTGCTTTCAACAATGGCAAGACAAGATCCCTTTGGTTTCAAACATGGAATCAGACACATCTTGGCGGAACGAAAAAAGCAGGTTCTGAGCCAGTTGCCGACCAATTAGAAGGGCAAAGCCAGTTGCCCACAAACTAGGAGACTCAAAGCCATTTGCCCAACAAGTTTCAGAAAAGAATACCAAAACCTTGTTCTGCAGCCCCTGCCTGCAGTGTGGCACCAGTATAAAACGTTTTGCTTCGCAAGCACTTGAACGTCACTTTCACGTCCGTCTTTCTTCTCGACACGTTATTTCACGTGCGATTTCTTGCATCTGCTTTTATTCGTTCCACTTCGAACCTCTTTCTTTCTACAAAACGGCTCGAACGGATATTCCTGCAGGCCATCAAGCCGCTAATCCCGAGGCCAATGATGAGCCAGTGCGCCATCAACCTTCGACCACTTCTCACACCGAAGTTCCAGTGAGCAAATCACCTGTTTTTATTCCGGTGATTGCGCCTGAGATAAAAAGCCTGCATTTACCCGCGACTATCTTTTTTCTTCGTGCTTTTTAGAAGTATCGCCTACTCATCGAGGAACGACGAACGATTCATAATGAGGACATCCATGCTCAGTCCATAAAAAGCTGTTTTGAGCACGATTGCTCAAGAGGCATTGCTTAATATCGCCTCAAGAAGGAAATGAGCGATGTGACTGATGATGATTTGGACCAATACCTACGGAAACTCCAGAATGTTTCCGGAGCCCTATTATCTTCTACCAACATCAAAGCGTTGATTTCGAAATCGGTTGTCATGGATACGACACCATATCCTCTATTGAACAGCGGGTGGTCGAATATATCACTCGTTTTGACAGTTGTATTGAACATCATGGACTTCAACATGTTTACTCAGGTTCACCCGATGCAATTAAGAGGAAACTTGACGTCCTCCGCAACGGCTTTCGTCCAAAAGACCTGAAAACTTGAACCGACCGTGCAATTACCTACTGCGAGTATATTCACGCTGCCAAAGATGAAGATGCCTTCTTCACATAGGGAGACTGCAATTCCCAATAATTGTTCATCGAAGAGCACAACTGTTATCCGCAAGATGATATTTTATTTCCTGAATCGAAAATCCCACTCACTCTGGTAAATGGAATCTGGAAAACCTCGGGAAAACAACTCTGGATCCCTTCCACTTCACTTCAAATTAGACTTATGGTCATTGGACACATGGGACTATCAGGTCATGTAGTTCCGCTTATTACGATATCTCTCAACTATTTTGGTGGCCGAATACGAAGCAGGACATCAAGGGTGATATTGACAAGTGTCTGCACTGTTTGAGGGAGTGTCCCGGAGACTGAGTTCTCTGGGTACGTTTTTTAGTTGAGACGGAATATGCGGTTGCTATTCTAACCTCACACTACCTCTTGTGTCGACCAGACTGCTGAATTACCGGCGAAGGTCTCTATTGCAAGTGCGAGCTTGTTTCTGAGAGGAACTATTGAGATGAGAGTCTCTAAAGTGAATCTTGGCCCAATAGCCGTGAGGTCGGCAGACCTACATGAAAAGTGTAAACTCAATCAAAAAAAAAAACTGTTTGAGGGTCAAGGACTCTATGATCTTCCGACCATTTGATCACGCTATTCATGCGACCAAGCCACAAAGTCATACATTTTTGACTATTTGTTCATTGGTAAATCGAGTCGTGGATACTCCCATGCATTTCAATACGTTTTAGTCATTAAAGATGATCTGAGCAATTTCGTAGAGTTGATTCCGAATAATGGCACAGAAATGACAGCCCCATTCCTTCGTAGAATATATGCGGCCCGCCAATCACGACCGTTTACGGTCATGACGTCAGGACATCGTAGCTGCTCGCTATCCATATCCATCCCAATTTCGATGCGAATCACCTTTTGCGATAACTTCACCTTCGTGTTGTAGTGAATTACTTTGAGGTGGCAAAACAGGTGCAGGCTCTCGACGTCCATGCGTCAATGCCAGTTGTTGACCACCGATTTAAAAGATCGGGATACTGTCACCTAGTTGCTCGACCATCAACGCCGAAATCTCCTGAAGATAGTCGGCAATACCAACCTCTTTCCAATATACATTGTGGTAAGGCCTTTTGTTCTGGGTAGTGGGTACAGTGCCCATGACTGTACTAAACCCCGGAATGGCGGGCTGCAGTGCACTCTGACACTTGAAGTTCGCGAACCTCAAGTGCGCGAACCTGAAAGAATAAGCCGGCTCTGCACCGGATAGAAGACCCACAGCGGTACAGCCGCACGGCATTGCGCAAGTGGTGATCCATTCCCGTCACGAGTTCACCGTGTTCAATCACATTCTTTTAGTTTGGACAATGAAGTTTTCAATGATTCACGTCATTGGGATCGCTCTAGTGATCGTTGTTGCACAAGGTACCAAGGGTGTGCAGGATGGTCAGACCCAAGTACATCAGACACAGACACCGACTGGCCACAAAGGAATAGTGCAGGATGACAAGCAGGAACCATTAAACAAAAAACCTGTAGAGGCTGCCCCATCGGTTGAAGATTCTGCGGATGTCGCTGGGTTGAAGTTGTTTCTCCAAAGTTTTGCCATTTACCAAGAGAATGGTTACAAGTCAGAGGATTTCCCGAAACCTGAGGATTATGTGTCAGCCGATGTGGCGGAGTGGTTGGTTAAAAACAAGCCGACAGGTCGCAAGAGAAAGGGCGTTTTCTCATCATCTGCGGAACAGAGTGCCTCGCCACCCAACTTTGACTTACTTCAACTGATTCTAGATAATTTTTGGAGAGAAATGAACCCAGTCCAGCTTGTAAGGTTTGCTCTCTACCAGCTTGATATCATGAAAGTACAAGATCCCTTAGGTTACAAACTTGTTATGGAATTGGTTTCGACGAAAATCATAGACAATTTGCGGAGCCAGTTGCCGCCATCAGAAGGACAAAGCCAGTTACCGACGGACTAAAGCCATTTGCCGACAATTTCAGAAATAAACACCAAAACCTACAATCTTGATGGTCGTATAAGAAATGCAAACACGTACATTTGTTATTGTCAGAGGCGCACGAGAATCTCTTTCTCGGTTCTAAAATGTGGTTGATGACTCCATAATGTGAAAAACAATAAAACTTGACACTTGGCCAGTTTTGATCAACCACTTTCCCTAATCATTGTTCATGCATCTGTAGGAATAAACGACGAAAGAGCACCGACAAAGATAGTGATTCACAAACCGCAAACCAACCTTGGAGGATCTGTTTTGGAAAGCGAAAAAATTCAATGATTGAGAGGCTTGGTCGATTCAATTGTCGGGGAGGCGCTCAGGTGCACAGGCAATACATATTGAGAAATCATGTTTCTCGTTAACAGGGCAAATCACGAGGACATATTGAGTAATATTAACAAACGAAAAGGTGGAATCAATATGGAACCGATTGGAGGAGCGGTTAACGAACACTTCGGCTGGAATGTCCAGGTTCTTCAGCTAAACGATGGCGTATCGGATTTTAGGGTGTCTGTAATCATCTTCTCGTGTCTGCCATAACAAGCTCTGCGTCCAGATAACCTTCAAAAGGGATTCATTCATCACTCACAATCACCATGTGGAGCCCCGATTCGTTTCACATTCAAGAAGGACAAAAGCTAACGATTATGGGTTGATTTCAGGGAACTCAACACGTTAACCAAAACGGAACCCTATCCGCTTCCGACAATTGGTCACATCTTTCAGCAGCTCGGCGAAGCAAGAATTGTCACGAAGATCGATCATCTCGGGTCTACAACCTACATCGTATAAGAGAGGGTGACGAATGGAAGACCGCTTTTAACTGCAAATATGGTCAGCTCGTGCACATGGGCATGCCTTTCGGATTGATGAACGCACCTGCACATTTCCAACGCCTCATGCACGAAACATTCCAAGATTTCCTCGACAAATTTGTGGTAGCGTATCTCGACGAAATTCTGATCTACTCCAGCTCTTCGGAATCCTACGAGAGGGATGTTCGACGAGTGCAACAACGCCAACGAGAGCTAAGACTTTGGGCAAAACTGGCGAAGTGGGTATTTGATTAGAACCAAGTCGCTTATGTGATTTACAATATGTCAACGGATGGATTGAAGATGGATGCGGAAAAGTCAGAACGATCGTGGAGTGGGTAGCCCCGGCAAATCTCAAGGAGTTCAATGTTTTTAGGATTGGCGAATTTCTATCGCAGGTTGATCGCGAACTACTCAACCATAGTCGTTCCATTAGCAGAGCCGGAGGCAGCTTTCCGCATTCTGAAGAATGGATTCTGATCGGGACCAGTGCTCGCTCATTACAATCCAGCAGGGTCAATGCATTCTCGAAGCGGATGCGTCTGATTTTGGCGCTCGCAGGGCATTTGGGAATGTCCAAGAGGTACGCCAGCATCATTAAGGAACTCTTGTGTCTAGGGATCAGAAAATTAATCGAGCGATATGTCCAAGGTTGCCGCGCTTGAATTCGTACCTCATTCCCTGTTCAGAGAGCATTTCGTCACCAGAAACCGCGACTATAGTCATGATGAACGTATTTAAACTTCACGGATTACCTGACGACATCATCACGACCGTCGACCACAATTCGTGTCCAAATTTTAAAGATTACAGAACCGATTGCCAATACAGACAAAGTTATGTACTGAAAGGCACCCAGAGACGGACGGCCAGACGGTGAGGGTGAACGAGTTCTTAGAGCAATGTTGGCGATGTTATGGTGATTACGATCAGGATAATTGAGCGGACATACTAGCCGAGGCGCAATTCGCATACAACAACGGTGAGCATAGTGCAACCAGAATGACCCCGTTTTATGCAAATTATGGTGTCCACCCTGGTTTCGACGATGGTGCCAGTGCGACTCCAACGGCAGTACCTCAGGCTGATGAGAGAGCCGACCACTTGTCTGATGCATTCGGAACACTGACTAGGAAGAAACCCGATTAAACACCGGTCGATTCCATCGGTCACCCAAAACAAAGCAAGAACCTGTTCCTCCTAGTTTTCATCTGCAATTGTATTATCTCACAAACATACTACCATTGCCTTCTTTACCGTTCAAAATAGCAATTGGGCGAATGCGAACAACGGCATTGAGGTGAAGAGCGGCGCCGCAAACATCATGGAATTTAATAGAGGGTCCTTTATTTGATACTCCATCTTGTTGAGTTCATCAGTGAATCAACGTAGCAGAATATTCCACCGAATTATCCGATACCGTATCCTGTTGTGTGGGCAACCCGATGGACGAGGTCGAATCAGGACCATTGTCCTTGTTAAGGCCTGTTCGTTAAAATACAGCTGTGATACTGCTGAATTGATAAGGAGACGAAGATAATAGTGATGAGTTTATG
>OUQQ01000218.1:0-29292 GCA_900404475.1 Spongospora subterranea | reverse complement strand
TTAGTTGTAAGATGGCTTGATCTTGTTTTTTCTTAAGAGCAGCTTTATTCGCACGATCGTCTTTTTCAGTTTGTCCTTGAATTGTTAGCAGTCGCTGCATCAGGTTTCACAGACAGAACGTGATATGATCACCATTTATGGGTTTTTATATCATTTGGCCATCACGTTCATCGTCTGCAAATGCAGATATTCTTACCCGGATGACGATTTTCCACATGGGCGACTCAATGAAATTACGCCGGAGCACTTTCCAAAATTTGACGTACCCTTGTCAATGCGTCAGAAACCCATATTATTCTGTCCGAACTACAAAGTTGCTGCCCTACATAACAAGTTGTCAACAACAGGGGTCCTTTACCGTTTTGATTATGGTATTCATTCGCCACCAGCTCGAACCGCTAAAAAAAACATCAACGTTGGCAAGATTCCATCACTCCAATTGTTTGCACAAGATACAATCTTTGCGCAAGGTTGTCATCGAATAAACTCATTCTTCAGTTCTCACTTACACGTCAGATCAAATTCTGGTCTGCATTGCCGTTGACGATCTTTTGTCAATCGCAAAAAGACATTCTCATGGCCACAGCTAAAATATCAAATTCCAAAACAAAATGGTGCACTGAAAACAGGAGATTCTCTCAACTGGGTTTCTGCTTCGTGAAAATGTAGCAATAAAGCGATGGAATCTTGCCAGGATTTAAATCTGCGATCACTGGCGATACACTGGCGATACTTCATCAATAATGCTCCGGTGGACGCCGCATATTGGGGTTTCTAACGCTTCAGGGAATGTATTGTCAACGCTCAGGGCAAGAAGTCTGGTGTCGCCAAAAGGAGTTGAAACATGTCAGATAATGAAAGCGGCCACGACATTGAGTGGCCGGCACGGTAATCGCTTCAGCAAAAAGTAATGAATGCTTGATCATAGGTTTATAAGATATCCTTGATGAATCGTGATATGGCTTATGGGGCCTCCACTTCCGAAACAGGTCCCGTTTCATGTACAGGCGATGGAGATGGCGAAATTGCCACATCGCTTAACTCTGGAAGCTCCTAATTTGTCAACATCTTATTAATAAAAACATACGTCGCAAGTCCGAAAAAAACACACACCGAAGTGATATATTTGGTGATAATTCTAACAGTGGGCAAATGTCGCATCCCGTCTTCTGGGCAGCAGATAAACTGCATATTCTACACACTGAATTGTTAACAGCTGAAGCACCCCGTGAATGATCAATGATCCAGATATGCAATACCACTGGAATGTGAAGCTTATGTGCAACTGCATCGCACATCTCTTGACTCATTGAGCCAACAACCACAACCGAATCAATGCGAACTTTGGGGTACATTGAATCTGCGGATCCGAATCAGAACTTATTCAAAATCACGGGAATTTCCTACCTAAAAGCGCAACGTTTGAAACGAAATCCGAAGGAACTGCCGATTCGTTTTCACAGACATACGCGATGCGGATCCAACTGGCTTGCTCATTCTCCCGAATATATAATATCGCTGAGAAGAGAGGGTAAAAAATCAAGAGCTCGAGGCAGACACTGTTACATACCTTTGTTTATCACAGTTAGATGGGAGTTTGGAGTATAAAACATAACAGATTGACTGGAGATTTTCTGCATCATATCGGTTAGGTGATTGTTCAGTTGTGACTGAATGATCGGAAATGAGCTGAGGACAATAGATGAAAAATAAAGCGCTATGAGCAACAAAATCAATGTTTTATCCGCCATGAAAGAACAATACCGACCAATGCGCAGCAACACCAGTCTGTAGAACATGAACACGACAGCAGCGATTGTAAACGTGAAATACAACAAAAACCATCTGAACATGTCCAAATCGGACGCAATTGTAGTATAAAGCGCAAGCAGAACCATGATCAGCGCAGTGAATATGGTCGACCACGACGCTTTGATGGGTCGATGGATGGAATCTGATACAAATTTAAACGAATGTGTCGACGGTACTCGAATGCCATACTGCGTTTGAATTTGATAAGCGCATCACCGACACCGAACAGCGCCATGACGCTAAGAAATGCAATAGAATAAACCCCAGCCAATATGTTCTCCCTCCCTCGAAGCAGCCATTGCATGGATGAGCATATAAACAAGAACGATAATATAATCCAATGCGATGTATTTCTCCTGGCGACAATTCAAAAATTATATTTGTTTCGCACAGTAAAAAATCGTTTGTACGTTTTGTTCTGTTGAAGAAGGAATTCAGGCAGACCTCTGTCGAAAGCCATACGGTTGACAAGACCGTTTACTCCAACAAACGCCGTCAAAACGGCGCCAGACAACACAATGAAAGCATCAATGCAAACGATTGTTTCAAAAACATATCCATATGAGGTTCCTAAACGGATAAGTTGGTGATCAGCAAAGAAACGCAATTCCATTGTACCTCCAACGATTCTTCCCATTCGGGACAGTAGCGCATTTTGATGAATCTCAATCTCAGATAGCGGCATCACAATCAAAGATATCAAACTTAATGCAGGGTTCAATACGATGGAGGCAATCCACATATTTCGTAATGTTAGCGGAAATACCCCATCGGCTTGATCCTAGGAACAATGATCAGGTAATAACGAGTCTTGGAAAATTAACAGGAAAAATTACCTCAATAAAATTGGCGCTTGTTTCGAACCCAGAGATCCCTAAAGAAGCTTTGGCAAAGCCGGTTAAAAGAAGACCAACGCCGGGAACTAAGGCCTCCCTGCGTTAACAGTGTGAGAACAATTCTGAGTTTGAAACAAGGACGCTCACAAGTTCGATGAAAAATAGCTTCTACCGCCAAAAAATATGAAAATCATACTAGCAGCAATCAAGCACGCCAGCGTAACTGAGATTTGAATTAGTGCCCGAATGCAAAAAATTTGATCCAGAAGGTTAA
Organism: Spongospora subterranea; assembly: GCA_900404475.1. NCBI lineage: Eukaryota > Endomyxa > Phytomyxea > Plasmodiophorida > Plasmodiophoridae > Spongospora > Spongospora subterranea. Next base: position 26,370 of record OUQQ01000218.1, on the reverse strand, counting down.
TACCAATATGGATGAAGAAAATGATTTTGGCGACGAATCCCGATTCCTTTATGCCACATAAGCTGATAAACGCAAACGCAGACAAGAGAATTTGGGTGGCAATAGGCACATTGACCATATGAAAAACGGCGGAAAGATAATGGCAAGCCTAAAATAACGTATTACAGGTCAGCAAATCGGTGGAATATTAAAAGAAATCATGTTCACCGAGATGGCGCTAACTGTTCCTGTCGCTACGTAGGATAATATTGATAAACATGCAGCAAGAGAGGCGAACTGTTTCGAGGTCGTGTTTAGAAGGCAACTGGAATATGCTAACAATTAGAATTGCGGCGAGCGTATGTGATATCCACCTGAGTTTACTTGTATACCCCTCCATTTGAGGGCAACGCTAACACTACTTCGCTGTACACAGATCTGAATAGGTAGAGCATGACCCCAACAAGAAGGAGAGAAACCGGGGCCAGGACCCCCGAAGCAGCCGCGGTCATACCAGCGGTATCTAAATCAAGATGAACAGGAGCAGATTAGACGAACAACTGTGAAACATTATGTGCTATGCCTACATAAACAGCTGGAGGTGATATCATTTCCACATATGGCGGTCGACACTATCTGTCCAAGCTTGTGCTTCTTTGCTCGCTTATCAGGGGATATTTTGATTTGGTCAACATGAATGACCTCATTTCTGATCGAACCCCGAAATTAGGTGTTTAAGCAGGCCATGGCATACTGACAGAGCGTACCTGCCCCAACCAGGGAATTGCCACGTCGGTACGCCTCTCGGGATTACACGCCCATCGAAATTCCTGTCGTTATAGAGAAGATTTTGCCTTAGCGAACTCGGGACGAATGGAGAAGCTGATTCGGCCATGCACTAAAGGATCTGGATACGATGGTGATCGCAGCTGGGTAATGATGATTGTGTTGTCGAATGTCGATTGAGACTCAATTGAGACTCAAATGAGACGATAACGGTGATGTAAAGTGGAGTAGCCCCCTTGCCCGTCAGTGTACCTAAACCTCGGGTGAGGACGAGTGCGGCGCGACCCTATCGGCCTGGTTTCGTAACGTGACCCGCGTGACGAATGACGATACACACGAGGTGTGTGCTGTGTTACACAGCGTCATGGCGATACACACAGCCCATGGACCCACTGTTGGTCAGACCCCCTGGTTCAATGCTCATGACTCTTTCTATCCCCGATTTGACCGTCTCGGCTGCCGATTTCCCATTGATATACGCTCCCAAACGATTGTTAAAATACGAAACCCGGAGAAACAATGGAGGAACTAAGAAACTGGCACCAGCCCCGCTATCCACCTATATTTTCACAGAGTGATGAGGACCTACGCGCCCAGGAGAGATGGTTGACGATTGGCCAATAAAGGGCAATTCGCTATCGTCTGTTGACCGCCACAATACAGACAACGAACGGGTTGGCGACGGCGGCGCCGCTCTTCCTCACGTGGATTCGTAGCGCGATCCGCCGTGTTAGACACAAGAGATGGTGCTGTTGCGGGAGTGACAGGAAAACGTACCGATATGGTGGCCGCTGTTCGAATAATTATCGTTCAGCGTAAGGATTGATGCAGTTCCGCATGTCTCGGCCATCAAGAGCATGTGTTCAATATCGGAATCGAGACCTTGCCGGAACTGTTCGACCTTGGAACTTTCAGTCCAGTCGACATCGTGAGCGAGCAGTCTGAAACGAGATCCATATTCCGAGAACTTCTAATTTGCTGCTGCCGGAGGATCCTCAGGGCTTTTGAAGAACTCTTGGCACGGTCAGGGTCATCAAATGCTCGACTGTCACCACCGAAACCATGCGAGTGGGGTTGTTCACAAGTCTGATGACTGAGAGCTCAGGTTCTTGTCTTGGAGAATGTCGTCGAGTTTGTGCAAGAGCTTCGTCGAGCAAAGAGTCGATGACCTGACCGTGCAAAGAGTTTTCCCAAAGCCCTGAAGATCCTCCGGCAGCAGCGAAGTTCTCGGAATATGAATCTCGTTTCAGACTGCTCGCTCACGATGTCGACTGGACTGAAAGTTCCAAGGTCGAACAGTTCCGGCAAGGTCTCGATTTTAATATTGAACACATGCTCTTAATGGCCGAGACATGCGGAACTGCATCATTCCTTACGCTGAACGATGTTATTCGAACAGCGGCCACGATATCGGTACTTTATCCTGTCACTCCCGTAACAGCACCATCTCGAAAAATATATCGTTTGGGATTTTGTTATCTGCTATTTGTTCCTCTGGCTCCTCTGGGAATACAGAATTAGTGAGTGGCCATTGATTTTGGGCCGATCTCTCACGTGTGGCACCTCGGATTGTTTGAGCGCACGAGCTTCGCGCTCTTCTCCAGTATTGCAGTGACCATGGCCTTCGTCTCTTTCTAGCAACTCTTCGTCTCTCTGGTCTGGCAACGACAACACGTCGTAGATCTGGCCGAAACACAAACGCCATGGTATTCCGACCGACCCGCCCTGTTCTGCAAGAAAACATCAGCCACCTGGCAATTTCGGGCGCTTTCACCATTGACGAAACCGGTCTGGTTTACTGTTGGCGCCGGGTTGTACAGTTGCACACCGTTGAGGATGAACATTGGCTTGAGGAAGCGACGAAGTGATATGATTTCGCTGATGTTGTCCAATGCATTTTCGTTGTAAATCCCGATAGTAATCGGCAATTCATACATTTTTTCTTCCACCATGACGGCAGATCCCATGTCGTTGGGATGAATATTTGTCGAAAGACGACGAGTCTGAGGTCCATCAGAAGTTTGACGAGGTTTTTGCAGGTGCTACGGAGGACGGTTTCGATGCAGATGACGCCATTGAAATCATTCCTGGACAGCCTGAGTTGAGGGTGGAAGATCAATTTGATGCATTGCAGATCACTAACGCGATTTTGAATGACAAAGCATTGGGCAACATCAGCGGAATCATATCACTTGTGAATGGCGTTAGCGAATTGCTAGCGGATAAGCTCAAGCAAAACAATGTTTGTGTTTTTTTTTTAATCCAAATCGGATTGCTAGCTGCAACATCGCCTATGGTGGTTTTATTTGTACTCTCGCAGAACTGATTGTGAGAAATTTATAAGTCATCGAACGAATATCGGTGGAATCCACTTGTATCAATCATAAAAAACATATGAGCAATACGGGTAGTCAATCGTACGGTTTTCTCCCTATTTTTCTCATATGTTTGTTGTTGGTACAGCATCAGAGGGACACAGAGTAGGAAACAGAACATCAGATACAGAAGATATTTTTTTTATGATTGTCCTTCATGCTAAGACCCATTACATGCCACCTGAATCAGGTCATCATGTTGGTTGTCAGCCGAAACATTGGTTTATACCAGTATCGCTGGGCGGAAAGTTCCAGCAATCAAGGGCGGGCACCACAATGGCTGGTTTAAGGATCGCAGCATAGATTATGCCGAGAGCATCATCGGACGAATCCAAGAAAGCGGCCAGAAAGCTGGATCTCGCAAACAGCTGAGATAATTCCAAACTTTCAGTTTAGCAGAGAAAACGGTCTGCAACAACGAATGGCTGAACGACACCGTCCCAGTCGTGACATCACGTTCCAATCGAATTGGCACTAGGTGATACCGTGCCAGGTGCCGCCGTCACCTTCAACTCGCTAGCGATCAACAATGGTTGAGACAGCTGCTTGCGAGACGACACCTCAGAGCACCCGTCTAGGGACCCATCGACACGATCTCCATGGCGTATGAACAGGGAGATGAACGCGGCGTTTGATGAGCCGAATGGCGATACCAGGTGTAGCGCGGATGAGTATTTCACAGAACGAACCTGCACGTGAAAGCCGTTGTCGGCGTTGCTAATTTGTGTTTTACTGTAATCCCTGGTCTTCCCCATCTATGGTTGATAATATGCAGCCGTCTTGATCAGGTCATGGGCGTATTGAGTATTGTATAGCCCAGCCTCGTTCAGCGCCACCGATAGGGCGAACCTGGTGTCCTTCATCAGCGCGTCTGTCGAATATCCGAACACAGGCAGGAACGGGTTCTGGTCGGGATTCGTGGCCGAACCCGTCGCCGACCGCATCTCCGACGAGATCGTGTGTTGCAGGGCGCGGGCGTGGTCCCGGCCCACGTCCACCTCGACCAGGCGTCTGATCGCCTCCAGGCGCTTCTCTCGTGCCTCGACCTCGGCCATGGCGGCCGCCATTGTCGCCTCTCTGGCCATAACCCGCTCCTTCCTCAAACACTCCCTGTACTCGACCCGTTCCTGGTTTATTCCCGCCATCATCTCCATCGCTTCCCTTTGCTGTCTGTCGATTTCCTTCAGGATCCGTTCCTCAGCCGCTGCTTGCTCCGCTTTCTCCGCCCTGAACTGCTCGATCAGCAGCCGGTTCGCCGCCTGGTGTCGCCGATCCTGCGTCTATCAACCGCCGGTCACAACTTAACTCCTCCGTCCAACAATAATTGCTCACCATCTTGATCGAATCCTTCTTCTTGCGCTCCTCATCTTCTGATCTCTCCCGCTCTTCCACATCGGCTATTCTCCTCTCCCATTTCACACGAAGATCGCTCAGCCTCTTCTTGACAGATTCACGATGACGATCGAACTCTTGTTTCTCCCTGGCCCGTTCGCATTCTTGCTGCCAATACTCTTCAGCCTAACTCATACAAGTTCAGATATCGCTTTCGCAATCAAAAACCCCGATTCGATCACATGTTTGTATTCCGACGCCATATCCTCATCACATCGCTCTAATTCTCTGCGTCACATCCCGACGACAATTCAGGTTTCATCGACCAGATTGACCCAATGCCACCATACTACCTTTTCCATGCAGCCTTATGGTCCTTACACCAGATACAGAACGCCTTGTATTTCTCAAACCATTCCAAATGCAGCTGAATATCCTCCAGATCGCTATTCGGCAGCTCCAATTTCAGCCGTGCCATCAGCTGTTGCCGGCCCCTTTTCTTGTTGAAATACGCGTTGTTGATCTTGAGGAATCTGTCCATGGATTTGGTTAAAATCAACACTGGCCAATGTCGATGATGGCCCGGTCGCCAAAAAACGGACTCAAATACATGTTATGTGAATGCTCATCCCATCCTCCCGATTTTGCTAACGCCCTGACTCGTTTGCGATTCCCCCACGATCTCAACGTCTCAATTGCATCGTTGTGCCGATCTTGATACACCTGATCCAGCTGTTCACGTCTCTGTTCCCATTTCCTCGATACGTCCGCGATTGGCGCAGGTTCACCCTGGTCGTGTTTATCATGCTCTTTCACATCAGCGGTTTCGTTCCGCATCTCCTCATTCAAGTAAAACTGTTTCATGTCCTGATCCAACTCCTGAGAGAGTTTCTCCGCTGCCTCATCCGTATCTGCAACATCTTCAGTTAGTTCTGGCCGTTGGCACCTGCTTTTCTCAAACATTTCGCCAAGTTTTGCTTCAATCCCTTTCCTGTATGTATACTGTAAGTGAAAAAAATCCATTTCCCCTAATTTCGCCCAACATGTTATTATTCATAGCTTTATATTCAGCAATCCATTCCAACTGCTGTCCCCTCCTCATATTCACAACTCGAATTGCTATCTTTCGCTTTTGAACATCTCTGAACTGTGTATTACTTTGAGTATAACCTGACCGGCTCGTGCGTTCATGCACTTACAATCGCCTGGAACCTTGTCTCGTTCTCTATTGACCGGGAGCCCATCAAGCTTCAACGGCTATCGCTCAATGCGAACTGACTGTCCCCAACAAGTACGGATTACCGATCGCAGACACAAATTTAAACGACGGTTCGGACAACCCCGCTCAGCGAAAAGTCAATGCGTTGAACATAGAGTGTTGACAGCAATATCAAAATCGATTACGTTAACAGAATGGATCTCATGATGAGACCGTTATCGGGAACTGGTGCAATAATAAATAGAAATTTACTTGGGGTATGACTTGTACAACTACGTCACAACAAAATCGACTTGATCGCCATCCTCAAGATCTTGAGAGGCCGGAGTCTCTCTGTTATCAAGCTTCTCTCCATCGATGACGAATATAACTCGTTCAACGCTCAATTCTTTCGCTAAGCTTATTCCAATTTCCTCGAACGAGGAAAGTTTACTCACCTATTGAATTCCAGTAAATAAAGACTAAAAAAATGAAAAATCCTCGGGCGTACTTTCAAATAAATCTCCCGTTTGCCGCTAGTGCAGAAAAGGAGCGATATGGAGTTGGAGGAGGTGCTGGAAGAGGGCTGCGATGGCTTCACAGTCGAAATATGAATATCCGTCCCGTCCAACAATCCTAATTTCTCAGGTGTACCGGACAGGTCAATATCCTGCCCGTCAACAACAAACCATATCTTGCCCTTTACATTCTAGAGAACCATGTGAGCAATCCACAACAATGAAGTTATCAACATGAACACTGACGGCCGATAATTTCCTATGGAGACTGCAGAAAGTTTGATTGCCATACATAATTACGTTAGTAAAGAACGCGCCTTCTGCGTCAAACAAACGGAAGGTGCATTTTGTGGCGGACGACACCTGACGACGCAGATTGATACTGGGATAGCATGGCAAAACGTGAATTATCCACCGATGGGTTATTTCCGTCCAAATTCGCCAGTTTCGGTAGAGCGACGGCCTTGGGCTTCTTTTGTGGGCTTGGACAAACAGGCATATTAAGAGGAATAGGAGCTCGAATCGACTTGAGCATTGCCAAAGATTGACAAACTAAAGATTGGGTACTGCGAACGCTCCCAGTTTAGACAAAAGTCACCTATAGCAATATATTCTTCGATACCTTCTCAGAGATGGGTTCTGCAATATCTCTGTTTCAACATTTTTTGCCTCGCATAACTTGGAGATATCGATATCTGTAAGCAATGGGTCCTGACGAGATGGTGTTGACCTATAAAAAACATGTAATCGCATTTTGGTGATAAGTTTGAATAATATACCTGGCCTTTTTTGATTTGTCTTTCCTTGTGAAACTGGTTATTTCTACAACATCAGAATCGCTCGATGACGAAGAAACATTTTCCACTACCACCTTCTTCCGCTTGGAACAAAAGGCTTTCATTGAGTCTTTGATGTCATCGTCTACAGAGAGCATCGTGAGGAAAACATCAACAGTAAGAAAAACCAATACTCGAAGATAACGATGACAGATCAACAGCAACCTGTTTTTCCCTCAATCGATTACTGAACTCAAAAATATTGCATTCCTGATCAGTCTCTATTTTCTTTACCCGGTTTTTCCTTGACCGATAATTCGCTTCCAACTAAATATTCATCGTGAATATCGGGGATAACGAAACTGGTCGGCGATCCATTCAATAACCTTTGCCCTGTATCTAGCATTCCTTTCCCTGTCACCGTCTAATCCCAAGACGAACTCCCCTACGCCGGTTGAGTCATCAGATGAGATCATTATGACCTTTTCGCTAGTGTCACCAGGTGTCCGTTTCCGATACGAATCGATCAACGGGCGCAACCCAGTTAGGTCTAGCAGTGATTGATGAGGTCATGGGGGGCAGGTAGAGTTGAGCATGGTACTGACAAAATGCGGGTCAACCGTTTTTGCCTGACCCTGAACCAACCCGGCATTTATACACTATACTGTATATTGAGTAAAGAACCTATGTTCATTTCAAATTCTGAACTCGAAATATTGATGTGTAAATTTTACGTCGCTAATCCATATGTGTACTTAGAGTCACAAGTTTCAAAGATCATGGTCGGATTTCAAAAATAACACTGAGTCGACCTTTGAATGTTCAATACTTCTTTCTTATCGGTGATGGTGCTTCCGGTGTCTGAAAAGTTGCACTCACGTTTCGCGCTGGAAGCAGGAATGCACAAGATTGACCGTGCTGTTTTAGCAAAAAATGACAACGTCGTCTGGTGCTGGCACTACCACGACGATAGATCAAGATCTTGGCTTGTTTCCAAATGCTACAGTAGGGGATTCCCCCGTCGGCTGCCGACTCCGCACTCCCGAGAAGCCGCCCTGAGCTGTATATACACTATAGTGATCGGTGTACACACTTAAACAGTACTCCATTATAGCGTACTGTATATATAAACAGGGTTGAGCGACCTCAACCCAGACCCAACCCGGCCTGGGTGAGCCCTGAAACAACCAACCCAAACCCAACCCGAACCTGGTTTGCTGCCGTCCGAGGGTCCGACATAAAAATCGCGTTTAACCAGATGACAAGCGCGCGTTCAACCAGATGACAAGCGCCGGAATTCAGGCAATCCTAAAAGCAACGAACTGTGAAGGCGGAATGAAGCAAAAGGCGACTCGAGGTGTCGACGCTGGTCGCGACGCCTGTGACCAAGAATGGTTATATTTCGTTCACAAGTAATCAGCCACGCTGATGTAATGAGCAATTGTCACAATCCGTCCACTAGCGGCAAGATCCCTCTACTTTACAACCTTATTAATTCCACAGTTCAAGGGTTCTGCAGTAAATATGGTTTCTGGTTTTGGGGACGCATCACAATGGTAAGTTGTTTTTATCTCTTTCTTAATTTACGGATTCATACCCAATTGCCACATCACAACGCAAAACGGGCGTTGGTAAGAGATTCACAAACCACCTTCAGCTGTTTGTCTTCAAAGGCTACACCACTCTCAATTGTGTTGATCACAAAATCCTGTTTCCTCGAAAACCTTCGTGTCAAAATCGTGTGCAACAAAGGGCTAACTAGAGAAACGCGCTACATTTCTGGAAGCGGGCAGTTCCTGACCAATCGGCAGCATGAGTCTGTGAAATTGCCAGGGCTGTTAGATAATATGTCCCCCCTACAGATACAGAGGTTCTGATAGGCTAAATACGGTTGGCCGACGACTTTTTAAAGCACACTTGTCGCGTTTTGTGGAACCGGCTGCAGTGACTGAAAACGGTTGTTCTCCCACGTTTGATGAGTCAGAACCCGTTGAGTGCCCGCTGCTCTCATGAGCGTAAATCGATTCATTTCAAGGTCAAGATTGGTTTGCTGATTGACCACGACCTGGCCCGAATTATTTTGAGAAAATCGTGTTGTGTTTATCTGTTGAGAGTTATCAACGTTGTACGAATGGTCCAGGGCGTTCGGTTAAAACCCAACACGCTTGAGCAACTCTTGAACAAACGCACGTCGGTGTTGATCGTGCTGCCGTAACTCGTTGACAAGGGGTTTACCTTCGGGCTCGTCAGGAAATGCCGATTCTGGATCAAATTCGAAGTGGACGCCAGACAGGAGAGCCTTACCCTTGCCAACCTTCACCAATACAATAGCAGCACGGTCACTTTGTTGTTCATATCTGGCCAGGATCCTCGTGCTTTCATCGTTGCTGCTCAGCTGGAAATATGCACCTCCATTATAGTACAGGGTAGTCGACGATGTTAAATCCCAATCGGGGACGATTTTCATCGCACTGGCGCCGGCCCGAGAAAGATAATCGTACGTGACCAAGGGCCCAATTGCAACTCCATCGAAGAATTCAAGGTCGTGGCTGCAGCAGATCTCATCGGCAGAGCCTTTTGCGAATTCAAGTGATTTTGCAGCAAAATATCCTCCCGCTCCAATACCTGCTCAAAAACGCTGTTCATTTTTCTTGTCTGAAATGAGGTAGTTTTACCCTATACCGATGAAAACACCCCCAGCTTCAACAAAGTTTCGAATATGCCCAGTCGCCGTTGGTGAGAGGTCCTTGGCGTATGGTGAGGCTCTGCCACCAGGTATTATTATCATGGAGGTGGTCGATATCCAATCTCCCTAACACAGTTTAGCAATGGTAAAGCCAACGTGGTGCAATCGGCAAACCTCGGAAAGATATTTGGCCGACGCTTCTCTGAAATTATAATCATTCGACATATATTGCCGGAAACACGCCAGCGTTTCTTTTACACATAGCCGGCTTGTCCCCTCACCAGCATAGACTAGGACGTTCTTGGGCGACACCGACAACCGACCGGTGGTCGGCGACGGTGACGTCTTGGCACACATGAAACAGACGACAACGATTACAGCAACGACGGCAACCGCCGATATGAAGACCTTGCCAATCATGTTTCTCATAGCAACGTCCGCCAAACACGTGGGCCAGTATACTACGTATGTCCAAAAATACAATTCGCGCGCCGACTAGTGCAGTCAATGCGGTCACGAAACAACCAAGGGTTAACTCTGCCATGGGTTGGGCGGCGGACCCCGTGCGGCCGGCCGTGGAGGATCACGGGCTCTGGAGCCAGAATCATTCTTCCAATTGTCGCCGTTGAAAAACAGGGGGCGGCAACAATTTGCCATTGCCCAACGAATAAAAGCCCGTATTTACCAAAATTCACGCTTTTTTCTTGAAACACGATAGTCGATGTGATAATCATTAGCTGTCGCTTGCATAATCAGTGAAGGTGCTTCGGCGTTTTTTGTTCGTCCCATCTGTTGTCTGGATGATGCGTTTTGGCCATCATTGTCGTGACTACTAGGGCCCCTTTCCATATCCTAGTGTATTAGTACCTGGAGAGAACTCCAACTCGATTGGTGTCGACCCTTTGGATAAGTGCATCTCTACTGCCATGGCATTCACCGTTGGCACCATTGGATTTGACTTTCCCACCAGTCCTTCAACTCGTATCACCGATCAACAAGATTCTGGTCAGCAAAAAGACCGGTTTTCTGAATGGGATCAACTGCTACTGCAAACGATGGTGATGAGATGTAGCAAAGCATTAATTTGTGCATTGGTTGAGCACCGAGCTCTAAGAAGTTTTGAATTGAACGTGCTTATCTCCGTTTGTGCTGTATTGAATATTTGCTACCGATTCGAAAACTCCATAAACGGATTGCTAAAATAAATGTTTGGCCCTTGATGACGTCATCGCTGTTCGCTCCGATTTGTTTTTAGATCGTTGCGCCTGGTCAATTATCGAATTCGAATAGATTTATATCGCGCCGAAAGGGCATGAGATCAATCAGGTTTCTAGGGCTTATATTGTCTAGTCGGATTCTTGCAGCCTGGAAATCCCAATCCATTCCATGATCTGGGCTCGGAGACGTGATAGGGGTGTTAGGCCGTAGAGCACTACAACAGGAGGGGATCTGGGGACACCGAGACGACACAGAGAGAGAGAGAGAGAGAGAGAGAGAGAGACAGAGAGACAGAGAGCCAGTCCTGTTAAGGCCAATAGTGACAGGAACGGGGACGGCCATTGTCGACAGTAGACCCATCTTCAAAACAGGTCTGGCCGGTGAGGATATATCGCCCACACCAACNCTGGAAATCCCAATCCATTCCATGATCTGGGCTCGGAGACGTGATAGGGGTGTTAGGCCGTAGAGCACTACAACAGGAGGGGATCTGGGGACACCGAGACGACACAGAGAGAGAGAGAGAGAGAGAGAGAGAGAGAGACAGAGAGACAGAGAGCCAGTCCTGTTAAGGCCAATAGTGACAGGAACGGGGACGGCCATTGTCGACAGTAGACCCATCTTCAAAACAGGTCTGGCCGGTGAGGATATATCGCCCACACCAACCATGGATGAGGCCTTCGATCTGCCTATTGCCAGCATCGCCCGTATCATCAGGAATGCTCTGCCCAAACATTATCAGGTCGAGGATTGTTCAATGACTCTGATCATGATTCGTTAATCAGCTCACAGTCGTGAACACCATTAATGTGTATCTGTTTTCATTTACGCTTGGCAAATAGGTTGGCAAGGACGCCAGGTTAGCAATGGCCAAAGCGACAAGCGTATGGATACTATATGCATCTACCGTCGCCAATAACATCTCGTCATCTCGTAAAAGGAAGACAATTTCTGGCGATGACGTTTTATCTGCTCTTGTTGAAATGGATTTCGAAGATTTTGTCAGCCCATTGCAAGAGATGCGATCAGGTTATTTCAGAATCTATATATCACAAACGAAGGACTAACTCGTGGTGTTCTAGAGTTATCCACGTCGAGAAAGAAAATTAGCAAAGCGAAATCTGGCGCCGCCGTTGACGCTGAAGATGAAGCCAATGCGCAAACCGACGTGAAGGTAGATACCGTTGAAGAAGAAGATGAAGAAGACGATGGGGATATCAGGAGCGAACCAGACGCCGCTAATGATGAATTGCCGCTAGAACCGGAAGACGGTATTTCACAGGAAAAGTTTCATTCACACGATTCTTCCGAAGGTGAAGGTGAGCCCAGTGAAAGGGAGGACGATCCGGTCGAAGAAGACAACTAGAACTGTTTTAAATAGCTGTGTATTTCCTTACAAATGCAATTGTGTTTATGCGCTCAACATCGATTCGATTGTTGACAGCAGATTGTCGATGCCTTCATTGTTCATAGCGCTGATATCAATAGACTTCACTGCTTTGGGAGATGATCTCAAATCAGGCAACCTTAGCAGAGCGTTGAGTTCCCATGCTGGAGGCGGCATTGGAAAATCTTTATGAGTGAAGACGATGAGAGCGGGAACTGCTTCAGGCATATCCCTCAAACACTGCATCAATTCAGCGCAAGCAACTCCCAGCTGGATACGGTCAGAAGGATCTATCACAAACTGTTGCTTTCATCAAACTCGGATTGCCGATGCAAGCATTGGGTTAATACCAAGAGAAGATTGCACGAATTAATATAGGAAGGCCAGGTCGCCATCATCGCCGCACCGACTTCCCTCAACACAATCTTCCTTGATTTCAACGCAATCACATCTCGCTCAACTCCCAGCTGTAAATAATTAATCAATAGAACTGATAGGACAACATAATTCTAACTCAATAATGGCTTACAGTAGGCATGGGATTGAAGTTCATCTCACTCTTATTGCAAAACCCTATATTTGATTCGGATCACGAGGCGGAAATGGTCACTCCAACAACATTGCCATACACTTCAATCGATTCACCAAAAGGGATTTGCCTGACGCACGTGGCCCAAGCAGCAAAACTTCATCACAGTTCGCAATGGATTTCATAGACTGCTTCCGAAACTGCCCGATCTTGAAGCGCTACTGTACATGCAGTAATGTCACAGAGACATTACGAAATTGAGTTGACAAGGCGATGGTCAACCAACCGATCACAAGAGTCGATATGCAAGAAATTTACAGAATCTTAATGGATAAAGGCAATGTATTGAGAGCTTAGTCGAACAGAGAGAATCCCATGTCTTCCTCTTCTTCTTCCTCAGATTCGGGCTCGGGGGCGGCCTCTTCAACAGCGGCGGCGGCGCCGCTGGCAGCTGGGCCAGCCGATGCCTGTGGACCGCCGGCTCCAGCGTTCATCACCATGGCGCCAATGTCCTTGCCCTTGAGCGCGCCGACGAACAGCTTGGGCCAGTAGGGCTCGACGGTGCCGTTGGCGGCGGCGATCATGCTCTGCATGGCCTCAACGGTGACTTCGCATCCATCATCGTAAAGGGCTAGAGCCGATAGGGTGCAGTACATCTCCTGCTTCTGGGTTTCATCGGTAAAGAACGACATGGCGAGATTAGTGATGATAATGCGTGCAGCAGCCGACAAACGTGTTGCGATTGGGCGATTTAAGCTGTGGAGATATAAGTCCGCGACGGAGTCCGAATCTCACAGTCATAATGCCGTTGATCACATCGTCTGTTTGAACAACATAGGGCACTGTCTGTATAATACTTCTCCGCCCGGAAACGATAGTCCGATCTGATAAAACTGTCAGATTTCAAAAAAGTCAAACCCTTTTGTTAACTCTTTTGTTTAGGGCCACGTTGTATACGAGTCTATACGATTTCAGTTTGGTTCTAAGTGCCTGTTCAAATCCAGGCTGTCGGCAGCTGACAGGTTCACGATATATGTCAGGCATTTGATATGCCAGCAGCAACGATCGGCGTGGCTTCCACATTGGCCCTCGAACTATCGTTGTCCTGCTAACCTGCAGTAATTAATAAAACGTTCTTGCAGAGGACTAATTTTTCGGTTGAGCCAACTCATTTCAGTGAACCTTCAACTATGCAGAATGTTTTCAATATATCTAATTGATTCTTCACTCTGGAATTTTGATCGATTCAACTGAGCAAGGTGTGTGCTTTGACTAATGAGTGTGGGGTTGTTGGTTGGGAAGTAAAGGAGGGATCGACCGTCCAAATGCACCACACACATAATGTTTGTGGAGTTGAGGGTTGTTGTATTTTCCATGTTGTTGATGAACAATGACCGAAAGGAGCCAGAGAGTTGCTCGTCCTCACAGGTGATGACAGTGTAACACACATACGATAGGCTGCAGGGGTCAGCACTTCTCACTGCACACTGCACTGCTCTGCAGGGCAGCGTTCCTCTCCCTAGCTGTCGCCCGTAATACCCCGGTTCAGGACTGCATATCAAACCGCTCCCTGCTTAGGAATCTTTGTAGGTCGCGGCCGATGGCGATGGCCGCTGCCAATGACTCAGCGGTCGCAGCGTCCAGCGGCCATGACGTCAGAATATGTCATGGATGTTCCGAAGTGATCTCTGGCTCTTCTACGTATATCCGCGTCGGAACCGCCAATTTCCATACAGAACACTTCGTGTGCGTCACATGTGGCCAAGCTCTACATGGAACGAAATTCTTCAATAGAAGAGGAGAATTCTACTGCAAAACCGATTTTGAGAAGCTGTTTTTGCACATATGCAGGGCATGTAATAACCGAATTATGAATGGACGCGTTACTCGCGCCTTAGATGGATATTATCATCCAGAGCACTTTTGCTGTACAACCTGTGGCGTCAGACTAGATGGGAAATTCTATAATCATGAGAACAAACCTTATTGTCAAATTCATGCCAGTCAACCAACTGAGAGATGCGCCCGGTGTGGAGAGGACGTTAAAACTGAGGAGATTGTGAGGGCGAGCGGGAAGATTTATCATAATCGATGCCTGTCCTGTCATAATTGCTTAAGGCCATTAGCGAAATCCGGCTCAATGATTTTCCGGAAAGACGACCGTTTATACTGTCAGCAAGATTATCAGGAACTATTTTCGCATCGTTGTACCTCATGTGGCGATCCTATTCTCGTCGATTGCATTGCAGTTAACGCTGAATTTTATCATGCAAAATGTTTTCGATGTGCTCAATGTGGGACAAAATTAGACAAATATCTTTCAATTGGAGGAGAGCTTCGTTGTTCGGACCATATATCTGCATCAACAATGCGGGTATCGTGCTCGGTCTGTAAAGAAGCCATTCCTGTGCATACTGTCGTCGCTGCTGTTGGTGCTAAATTCCATATCGAATGTTTTCGTTGTTCTTTTTGTCAGAAGCAGTTGGAGAAGGTATCAGCAAAGTTGAGAGACAAACTCATTTGCTGTCCAGATTGCCTGATCACTTCGTCAGTGTCGCCATCTTTACCAAACAAAGAAAGCGGGTTAAACCGTCAGGTACCTAGTATCCCACATTATAATCGTCGCTTGATTCATTCTCCCTAGATTGAAGCTCGAGTACAAAGTGTGCTACGCCCATACAAATTTGATGTTGAAACTATTCCTGTCGCTCCATTAGCCCAGCCTTCAAAACTAAGGCAGAAAACTGTTGAGCTGGAGCCGACGTCGTCACTCCAATCTCTGCCAGCAGGAATGCCATTATCCGGTATGAAGGAGCGTCGACGAATATCGCCACGACTTTCTTCAGGAATTGGTCGACTTCATCGTAAAACACACACATGGTCTCAAATTGGCCAGTCTGGCGGCAATGGGGCACCTTCGTATGAAACCAAGTTGGAATGGAGGAAAGGGGAGATGATTGGCAAAGGGTCGTTCGGCAAAGTTTACATGGGAATGCTTGTCACGGGCGAGCTGATTGCCGTTAAGCAGGTTCGGTGACCAGTTCAAGTAACTTTTGAACTGACGTTATGTTGTCTGTGTAGGTTGAGCTCACCACTTTCGAGGATAAGGAACGGGCGAACCAATTGCAGAGCGAGATCAATTTGATGAAGAGACTAAAACATCCAAACATTGTCTCCTTACTTGGGACTGAACAAGATGCAACCAAATTCAACATCCTAATGGAATACGTTCCCGGAAAATCGATCGACGTTCTATTAGAAAGGTTTGTCGTCTTCTGGACTTCGTTCCGCAAAACTTAAAGGTCAGGGTTCTCAGCTTTGGAGTCTTTCAAGAAGAAACCATTCGCATGTACACTGCTCAACTGCTTTCTGCCCTTGAATATATGCATCGCAATGACGTAATTCATCGAGATATCAAGGTACTGTTGATTTCGCAAACATGACTAAACCGGTGTTGATCGCATGCATAGGGGAAGAATGTCCTTGTTGATACAGCCGGAAATCTTAAATTGGCCGATTTCGGGTCTGCGAAGCAGTTTGAGAATATACTTTCCAAAGAGGCACCATCAATTGGATATAACTATACACCGCTGTGGACGGCTCCAGAAGTATTATTAGGGAATTACGGTAGAAAGGTGCTCATTATCCCCGTTACCTTGCAAACCCATCAGTTATCTTAATCCACGAACAGGTAGACATATGGAGTCTTGGCTGTGTTCTTATTGAAATGGCCACTGCCGCATCTCCATGGGCCGAATGCAATTTTGACAACCCGTTCAGGGCATTATATCACATAGGAAACTCAAATGCTATTCCGAAGATTCCCACGAATCTTTCAGATTGCTGTCAAGACTTTATCAGGGTCTGTTTAACGAGGTGCGTGCCCAGTTTCATCCGATATGGCAACCCAATTGATTAGTTTTAGAGCTCCCGATGATCGACCTGATGCGAAGGACTTGATGTCTCATGCTTTTATGGCCGAGAACTTCATTGAGAAAGATGAAGACACATCTGGCTCGGAGAGCGAAGAAAACGTAAAATCGATTCATTCGGACGACTTGACTGATCCAACGACAAATCTACCCTTACACCCAAAAAGGAAAAGCCATTAGCAAAATATATATTAATCATTAAAAAACGTAAATTCTCAACTTCGAAAAACCCCAATTTATTTTAATCCTTCCATCTTGCTTGGCAATCAAAATTTGTACATTTATAAAAGTTCGTCATCGGTTCGTCCGCGCTTCTTGTTTGCAACTGAAAGAAGTACGCTTTCTTGCATGAACATTTCGGACAGAGAGCTGGAATATGGGTCAATACGCGATCAATTTTGAGATAATGTGTTTTATACCATCCGTTTGAGCGACGTTGTCCCAACTTGACATCCCACCCAGAAGGTCGTCAATCTTTTTCCGCTCTAAATGTATCGTATTGACGATCGGTGATCTGATTCCGTATACATATGGGCATGTATCACAAAAGAACCTCAATCCGTTGTCAGAATGCTCAATTAACAACATGTTCGCACAACCCGGGCAAAACCTCATCGGGAAACTTTGCGAGTAGGCTTTGCAGAAACTAGAGATTAACGGCCCGCGTTGTTCAGCTCGGATATTCCAGCTGCGCTGATCAGAAAACCGGGCGGAAATTAAAGAAGTCCGGAAAGATTAATATGCTGCTGAGTGCTGACGCCCAACCAAATTCAGCCCTCATTCAAACTTCCGATATTAGTGAACGGTCATTTACTCGTTCCTAGAGTTTGAATCCATCGAGAAATCAGAGAAACCGAGTTTGATGGAAATAGAGGATCAACTAGTCAAAAACTTCAAATGCGTTTCATATCCGTTCTGTAGATTGTGTTTGCGGTTACCTGGATGTTTTCGAATCTGAAATGATTTTCCATGGAAAATGGTACAGTGGGCCAGCTTGAACCAGAACGTGTCAACTTATCGGTACTAGTTCAAATAATAGAATTTGGCGTTAATGCAAATCAACAGTGAATATCAATCACGAAGATTTGACAGCAGTTCCGACATCAAATGTATTGCAAAAAAAGCTTCTGGTTTAATTTATATGAGCCGGGACTTGGATTCTACGTCTCAAAAGGAGAATGCGGTTCAATTGGGGAATTTTTGCTTGATTGCTCAACTTTCGTGACACGGTGTTCTCGTTGGCGAAATACAATTGTAGATATGCTTATTCGCGGAAACCTCTTGAAAAAAGTCTGTTGAACTGATGGCGCTATATGGCGCTATTTTGATACCCTGTCAAGTCAAGCAAAGAAGCATTCCTCAACGCCTCTCATACAGCTCACGCTAAAAAAAAACTTCCCCGATTGTGCGACAGTGGCGAGAAAAGGCGGAACCTTTATTATTCCGATTGTGTCTATGATTCGCCATATGTTACTTAAAAAGGGCCGGGCTTGAGCAGATCGGAGCCGCAGTGTAACCGTACATCTGCGTCATGTGGGTTCCTTGTCTCGTGGGATTCATATCACTAAATATCATGCGATCCATGATGCGTGTTCACAGAATTTCGGGACTGGATTTATCTAGATCGAGGGAACCCAGCACTTCGTTTTTGGTCGCACATTATCTAGAATTATTTCCTGGAGTAAATTGAATCGTCTGCACCGAGCCGAGAATATGGTTCTCTGTGTTCATAATATGACAATGATAGGAGATATCATCGTGAATAATATTGTTGTGGGCACGCGATTAGCCATCGCTGTTGTCTAAGCAATACGATAGATTCTGATTATCGTTGGTATCTATTGTGGTCAGTCAATGGGCACCGATGAGGCCAAATTGGCGGCCAAGTATGTGGCAGATTTACAAGTCACGAGACAGACCCAATTATTCTTGGAGCCATGCTCTATATCAATATCTATGAAGACGGCTAAACAAGTCTACTTATTAGTAACGACACTGAGATTGGCCATCATCAAGAAGAAAAAAACCCTGTCTCGAGCAGCTGTCAAAAAATATTTTTCCATGGTCGACGTAGATTCTGTGGAAACAATGAAGGACCCTTGTAATATCTGCATTGGGTTCGTCAATAATCCACTGGCTTACATGTTGCGATAATATTCATACAGTTGAACTAGGTTCAGAACGGTTAAACAAGTCGAGGTTTGGTCGGTTCAATGTGCCTCGCCCGATATCGTAAGCCAGTTAAGAGAGCATATATTTTCCTCTATTCGAGTATTCCACCAATCCCGTCTACCATCTAAGACTGGCATTGTGCTTCCTGTTCGACCCACACCAGCGCCCTATTCTGATGTTGAATCAGTGTCGGCGCTTTACCTTGCGATATGTGATAAATCGGTAAGACTCAAGAAATGGTTGAAATATTGGGCAATAATTGGTCAATACAGAGTTTGATTCCAATATATCCCTTCATCGACCTGCTGAACTCACAACCCAGTACGGAATTTAACATTGCTCGGTATTTCGTATCTCCTGGAGCCAGCAATACTATCAAAGCGTCAACGACAGGTTTCAAATCCATTGCTATCGTAATATATTTATTCTGATTATGGTTTAGATATCCATGCAATATGCGAGTCATTGGTCAATCAGAACATATTTTCCAGCGTTTCATTGCCTGATAATCTTCTGTTACCCGATGAAGCTCTAGAGTGCATCTTATCCGTAAATCAACTAAGTTCTTTGGTGTCCTCTTGTGGATTTATTCTTTTCAGATTGTTTTCTCTTCCGGTAATCGCATTTTTCGCTTCGTTTGCAAAGGCAATAATTGGAGTAAATCGGCTTTCAAATCTATTGGAAATGCCATAAAGTCTACGTCATCGACCGCGCTACAAGAGCTTATACTTCGAAACCAGTTTATTGGTGATGATGGTAACTCTTTAAACATATACCCATGAGAATATGCTTAATATTGCACATTAGGGATGGAGCTGTTAATTGATTCAATTCAACTACAAAAGCTCCCTCTGTCAGCTTTAACTCTGTCGAATTGTTCATTATCTAGTAGAGGATCGAATAAAATGATCACATCGCCCCACCTAATATCAAGTAGGCGTAAACCGCCAATTCGTTAAACCCTGCCTAAACGGTGTTTTTCAGCGCTGAACCATCTGGATCTATCTAAAAATGATCTATCTCGGCCATTTGTCACTTATTTGTCGGAATTCATACGACGTTCGTCAGCGATCAAGCGATTGTCATTGTCGATGACCAATGCTGATACTGATCTTGTTCTATCAGCTCTGGTTGATAATCAATCTGTGTCGTCCTCAACGCTGGAGATGTTGAATCTATCAGGTTAGAATGTCAATGCAGAATTGTAATCGTATCTAAAAATTCCGATTTAGGTCTGAAGTTTACCAAGGAGTCGGCGTTATTGCTACGATCTGTCATAGGACAATCGTCAACCCTATCCCACATTATCATTGATTACGCCAAGGTCTCAGACTTCCTTCTGGCCAGCATATTTGACGGCATCGCCAACAACAGTAATAATGTCCAATTCGTTTTAAGTTTGTCCTATTGCAATCTTGGGTCCAGTTTCGCCAAGGTACAGCAAATTAATTGGTCATGTCTTGAATATTTTGTTTTTAATGATTATCTACAGATTGTTGGCGATGGGATTCGACGTCACGGCCAATATAAGAACATATCTGTATTGGGCATGCAATATAATCATGTTAGTGGGTGCGATGCATTTCAGAGTCTCTGTGAGACGCTTGAACAGGTTGGTTGTCTTGAATACAAACATCGCATAGATAACATGGTTTCTGTAGATTGTGTCATTGCGGCATTTAGCGTTAGATGGCAACGTGGAGCTCCCCCGTCTGTTGTATCACAGCAAGAAATGCCGGCAAATAGGAGATGCTGTTGCCAAACTAATGCAGTCCTTACCCAATTTACAGAGTTTGTCCATTTCAGCTGATGATCAACACGCCATTGTAATCTTGAACACAATAGTCTCAAAAATGGTAACTGATAAGCTTTCATATCTCAGGGTGATGCCGCCATCAGCATATTGGAGGCCGCTGCTGTGCATCCATCTTTGATCGCTCTAGATCTTTCGGCTAATCGGCTGTCAGAAAAAGGATTCTTGGCGTTAGCCCAGCTCATTTCGCGATCATCTCGTATAATTCGGATTGATATTGATAGTAATCCAATCCCTTCTTCATGGTTTGGGCGTCGTCACTATTTCACAGCTTTCCACTTAAAATTCGCTTCAATGCAGCATTGCCGAGATATCGTCAGCAATATTATCGAATACCGACAGCAAGCTGCGCCATTTAAATATTGATCAAACTGTCAGGGAACTGTCAGTCGATAGGCGGACATCACGTCGATTGTCATCTATAGTAAGTGTGAGAACTTCGCTGATTTTTCACCGAATTCACAAATGTCGTTCAGGCCAACCTCATATATAATCTACGAGACCGCCTAGTTCATAATCGCAAAAATGATTTAATCCCTCCTTCATCCATATATCAGTTTTCAGTGATGCGCCGCCTTGATGATCTTTTTTTCAATATTCACGAGATGTCGGATCTCGTAGCCCAGCTTGACACCATAATATCAGGATTCCCTCGGGATTTGGTGACTTCCTCTAACCCTAGCACTAACTCCCGTCGACTACAGGTACAGATTTTTAGTAGTACACACTCTGAGCATTTATCATTTTCGATATTGCAGAAATCAATATCTTCCAATGTTGATGCGATAAACGACTCTTTTGACCGGGACTCCACCTGCGAACCTGGAATAATGCAGTTTGGAGTTCCTTTACACGGGATGAATCTGCTGCAATCTGAAGACATAGGTGATCCAGACATTGTACGCTTCAAATTCCGTCTTACCCTCATGTAGCTCGATGGTATCCAGCTGGCATACCGTCAGTACTGGTCCATATCGATCACTATTTAGATGCACATGGCGCCACTTCATCCGTTGGAGTATTCCGCCTAGCGCCGGACGAGAATGATTCAAAAATGGTGAAACGCCAACTCAACGATGGCACGTTCCGAGAATGTCAGGACATCAACTCAGTGGCCAATAATCTCAAGGTCATATTTTTATGATGATGTTCATGACGGTCATGGGGCTAAATGTGATGAATCCGATAACAGGTGTGGTACAGGGATATGCCTGTCAAACTACTTCAAGACATTCCCGTTAATGAATTGAGTCAGTATTCAAGTGCGGACAGCACTGATGCGTTGATTGAACGCATTAAAGAGCCATACAAGTCCCTTTTTCTATGGACTCTGGATGTATTCGCTAAATATGCTGCTTCCAGTGATGAATCAAAAATGACGGAACACAATTTAGCCATTGTATTCTCACCGAATTTCATCGCTACTGACAAGACTTCAACGGATCCTATGGCAGAGGTCCGAGCATTTCAAGTGGTTTCCAAGGTGGTAGAGAACGCCATTTTGCATAGGTCCAAGGTTTATGATCCTAATTCGTTGAAAGCTGCTCAGAAGGAGTGGCAACTCAGGTATTACAGTCATCATTGTGCCGATGAATTGAAAATTCACCGCCAATCACGTGCGTGCAGATTTGCCCCCGTCGAACCCAAATCGCAAATTGAGGAAGAAGACAGCACGATTATCGAATCATCCATCAGCAATCAAAGCAAAGCTGATTGTAAGGAGCCCCATTCAATGGCTAGACCTGAAAGGGAAAAATCTCCATCAGCACCTGTTTCCATTCGCGATAACAATTCCATGCCAGTCCAATCGCTTGCGCCTATTGTGACGCCAGCTTTATTAAGACCATCAACGTCTGACGCAACAAGTGGGATCATGGCAAAGGTAATTACAGGACATCTGGCCAAACCCGAACCGCCGAGGCGAAGGGAAACAGCCCAGGGATTTACAGCTGCTGTTAAAGACCTGGTCGATCCGACCATGCCGTCATCCACAGGAACCCCTATCAATGCACAGCAAAAGAAATCCCTAATGCAGGAGATGCAAGAAGCTCAAAGGAGAAAGGCGGAAGCTGCTAATAAACCGTCGGCGTAAAGCTAATTAGTATATCAACGGTCATTCACAATTTGACCGCTCCAGAGGAAAGGGCCATTCTTGGTGTCCTAGCCGTGGGTTTGTGACAATGGCGATAAATCGCTCATGGCTCTGTAACTGTTCCAAATGGTTCAAAGATTGCCTAGCCATTCTCGTCTTCTGAGATCAGTTCAAAATCGTCATGCCATCAAACGATCTGGCATTTGAAGGCCATGTGTTATCTCGCGTCAACCGAATCCTAGCCAGCATTGGTGATAGCACTGTGTTTCGTGATTACGATGAGTTCCAATCACATGGACCAGCGTTCTTAATTGCGACATATCAGCTCTTAACCAAACAGATTATTCCGGACGTCCAACGGTTGGATTGTGCTGGAGTTTGCGGGGCGCTTTCGAACTAATAAAGTTGGTACTTACAGGACGCCTTTGACACCAGAAGACCACATCAGCAATGCACAAACTTTTCTTGATTATGTTCACAAAGATCTCAAAATATCATTGCCCGGTAGGGTTCTCATTGTGCCATCCTTATTCCAGTAGAATTTAGACAGCGGTATAGAGATCACTGCACATCTTATTTATGAAGGGGACGCCGCTGTTTTGCTTCAATGCATTGAGATTATAGAGTTTCTTCAACGAAAACGCCTTCGAAGTTCTGATAAAGAACGCGGACCATCGCCTAAACCAAACACTAACCAGCGAATTGACTTTTCTGATTACAATTTTGGCACTAAACCTTCCAACAGTCTTTCAGAATCAAGTCAGAACACGTTAGCAAAATGGAATGATTTGCTGAAGTCATGTGATCTTCCCACAATTAGCTCATTCCAGGTGAAAATTGTTCAGATATCAGGTTCAGGGTCAGAACTGATCATGAAACAGGATCTTCGCGAGAACGCCAGTACATTATTAGTCCTGGCAACTGAGGTAGGGTCTCTAGGTTGAACCGGAGAACATCCGATAAATTAACTTATTATGCTGAAGGATGGATTGCATCGACGACTGCCAAAGATTATTAGAAGGCCAGTTCTACGTGAGGATTACATTCATAATGCAGAAATATCGTTAAATGTAAGCTTCTATGGTCAATTATCTTCTGGTCGTTTATTCTTTTGTGGCGTTCTGCCTGCTAGGCCATACATTCCAAGCGAAATGATGCCGATCGCGCCGCCCTAGTAACTGCTGAAAATGTGGTCGATGGCGACCTGACCTCACTATCTCTGATCGCTTCCTTGCTTGCTAAAGTCAGTCAGCTGGTTCAAATTGAGGTTGAGCTGCATGCATCCTAACTACATTCAGATTCGAGAAAACCCTGTTCAACATGAGGTCGTGCAGGCGCATTCAGGAAGGTCAAGCCCAGAAACAAACCAACAAATGCCCAAAGGGAAAGTGGTGAAAGACAACTGCCAAATCTATCACGGTATGGGTTGACCAAAAGAGGCAGTATTCAGTAATCGCTAACATACACGAATGCGAAGAAATGCTTTTGAAAGATATGGACAGAGATAACGCTAAGCGGGAAATAGAAGTTGAGCTATGGCGACAACATATGCTGCGAGTATACACGCGAGAGGTGCGATATGATCAGGCATGGAAATACAAACTACAGATGGAGGTTGTCAAAAATAGCTCGCTGATCAAGAAGCTGAGAAATGAAAACCGGCAATATCAAGGCAAGGGATATCAACATTGACCGACATCGGAATGTGTGGACATGACTTATGTTCTCATAGCGGCAAAATTATTTCGGCAAGCCATGAAAATTGAGAGGGACTACGTACGCGATCAATATGCAGCATTCAAAAGCAGAAGAAAGGAACTAGAGCAACGCTGGGAGAATAAGAAGATATCCATGGAGCAGTTTTTCAGAGACAAATACGAGATGCTGTCGGCAGGTATCTTTTCAACTGGGTCACAATTCCTCTTGTTCTTTTGGTTTCACAATCGTGTAATAAAAGCGTGTTAAGTTTTGAGGTTTTCTTTGATCCAGGCATCATTACTGATCGGAAACGGCGCCAATACGAAGAACTTCAACTACGGGTCGCTTTACAGAAGCTGGAGAAATCGCTGAAAGACGAAAGAAAGAAAGGAATCGAAGCTCTTCGGGAAAAAATATATAGCCGCGACGTCGAAGGATACATCGCCCCAGAGCAAATCTTGGACGATCTTTTGAAGAGGCGCGATAACTATTCGAACAGGCTGACCATATGAAGGATAATAAATCAGCAGCTATCAATATCTAAAATAAGATTGGAAAATTCTAATGACTTTTACATTATTTTCTGCGGTCATTTGCACGTTCTGTGGGCCAAACCCGAATGGTGTCGCGCATATCGAGGTTCTTGATTAGATCCATATATCTAGCAAACTTGGTTCGCTTGAGATAGGTCAATAGGGCTCGCCTTTTGTGTACGCACGCTTCAAGCCCACGTCTGGAGCTGAAGTCTTTTCGGTTGACTTCCATGTGGTGCGCAAGATAATGAATCTTCGCCGTCAAAATGGCTACTATCATTTCGACTGATAAGTTACCGTTTTCTGCAATAACGCTGAGCCATACCTTGAACTTCAGTACAGCCAGAATCGCCAGGCTTTAGCTGGAACCGTTGGATCATTCGGGATTTCACCATCGCGTTGATCTCTGGTTGAGACGCATTTTCGAAGCTGAACACGCGTTTCAAACGGGCGATATCGTTTTCATCCGCTACTCCTTTCACCAATTCATCACTCTAAAACACCATTCTGTCATTAATGTTGGGTTTTGAGCGGACACAGTACGATCCGGTGACCGTGATGGACTGTCGTAACTGGCCGGGATAAGAGTCGATAGCCTGTCCGGCGCGGTGAATTCCGGCGACATTGGACAGGGCTCTGGTTAGCGGTCTAGCCAATAACGACCGAGACAGCATTTTCGAATATTGACTAATGAGCGGAATGGGGATGTTAATGCAGTGACCCTCGTCAGTCAGCTCAGTGCCGTACTGTACAACACTGTACAGCAACCCCCCGCGCCATACAGATTCTGTGCTCGTGCGCCGAATACGGTACGCGCGCGTATATACACCAGTGGTGGGTGGCGGAGCTGTTTATAGCTGTTTATGATGGAGACTGTAAATTACAGACTGTACCGATTCAAATCGTAAAATCCAGTGTCAATAACTTCATCCATTTGGACAACGGCGATGTGAATCGATTCTCTAAAGCTGTACCGATTCGATTTTTTCGCTGGCGTATTGGACTGCGTCTGTCCACTTGTCGAACATGGTCGTCTATAATCAGGCGGAGCCCTGTTATATAATTGACGCGCCTCCCCTGTCCTCTCCGTATGTTCATGCATAAAGTCTCTATCAGCAGGAGGATACCGACGATTGTTGCACCGTACTGGCTTATCAGCATGGGTAAAGTGTAGCTCCAACGGAGTCACTTTGGCAGTGAGATCATTTCCCAGTTTAACGCGCCAAATCTCTTCATACCGATTTCGGAGCTTCAAAGAGTTGGTTGCTTAAAATCGTTTCTGGATCAGTTCCTAACATGAAAAGTTCAGGTTTTCCTTTCAAAACGGTTTCCATGTCATCGTCAGT
>OUQQ01000217.1:0-35961 GCA_900404475.1 Spongospora subterranea | reverse complement strand
GCATTGCTAGGTAGCATTGCTGCAGACAGCTTCTCAATCGAGATTGTCTTGAGAGTTTGGAACTCTTCAGCAGTGATGAGTCCGTTGGCATGCAAATCTGCCAAATCCCGGATTGCAGCTACAATGGATCCTGACATTGAAAGGTATGACCAATATTCAACTGTTGTTGGGTTTTGAGGGACGACTGAATTTAGAATTCTGATTGACGACTGACGTTGGTACAAGAGCTCCCAGCACAAATTTAATTAGTTTTTGTGATAAGACCCTGTTTTTCTCGTCAAAAATCGGCCTTTGGGGTCTTAGACCCATTTTTCGGGGTTCGGGCCTTATCATGAGAATGCTTATCAAAAAAATTTACTGTATTACAGTTTTTGCATTTCCTGGAAAAGCCGTGTCGGAATTTCATGCGTCTCATCCCACAGTGCTGTGGCAGGACACTGTCACAGACTGTATCTAGAGCAATCCGCACACTGTGATACCGTCACTGGTTTAGTGGTATTGCGCCGCGGTGTTTCGGGGTTGTCCAGAGTCACTGGTCAGATTTTGGTCGTTCCTATCTCCAGAAACCGCGGCATCTCTTCATTCACATCGCTGCTTGACATCCTTTTGATTTCAACAAAGCCAAACGTCACCTCTTGTTTGCCCTCTGAGTTTCGTTCCAGCCATGGGATCCACATTGACTCCTATGTTCGTGGCCCTGGCCTGCATCATTGTCTTTACAATCGCCCATCCTGACAGTCCCGGCACCTCTAGTCAGGCGGTCCCCAGTGACGCTCCCGTCCTTCCCCTCGCAGGAGCTGGTGAAACTTTGTGTTCTAGCTGTTTACAACAACCTGTTGATGAAATCATAAGAGAGCTATCCCGAAGTTCTGGCGCCATCAATCGCGCCAGGGTCGACAGGCGTTGGATTTTCTGCTTCCTACCTGACAACAACGACGCAGGCGAATGGATTTTCTGCTCCCTACCTGACAACAACGACGCAGGCGAATTGCCCAAAAGATATCTGAACAATGAAGTAAGCGCCTTCCTCATTTCTACAACACTTTGACTGAACAATGTGTTAGAAACTGTGGGCCACTATGCCAACACTGGACCTGACCAGAACTATCATCAAAGACGCGGTGACAGATTTGCTGAAGGACGTGGAGACAGGTCCGGCGAAAGAGGCCCTGATAGAAAAGATGATGATAGGCCCAGATGCAGTGCTGAAGAGCAACAGAGAGTCGAAACCAGATTTATCGAAATTCAGCATGGAGAAGCTAAAGGAAGATTTGCCGATTGAGGACCTGAAACAGACTTTGACAGTGTGGCTATATGATGTGATGAGTGACTTGTCACCGCAGGTCATCACAAAACTGGATAAGATTGTGCGAGACATTCAAGAAAATGGGATGATAACTCCAAAGGGTCTCGACGATAGTGAAGTCAAATTCCTTCGGAAATTAAACGGGCCTAACGTCTTCACGAGATCACAACCGCTCCTTAAGCTTCTGTTGGGCGCCATGAACTGTTCTTTTAACCGTTTGTTGGGTGCCGGTTCTGCTGCTCTATTTGCTGTGAACAGACCTGTCGTTGGTGGCGTTCTGATGGCGGGCATGCTATGGAGGGCGTTTATGGAGGCTATCCCTACATACGATGCATTGCGTACAAACGATCACGATGAATTCTGTGATGCCAGAGATGTTCGTGTCATTCGCAACGGTGGTATAATGAAGGTAAATTCCATTTTGGATTTCATATAAAATCAAGTTTTTTTTATGTTTCTGCAAACATGTTTTGATTGGGATTCAGTCGTTTATTTTTGTTTTCATTTTCTCTGGTAATTGTTGTTCACAAACTGTTCGTGTCTGGGAGCCATCTAACGTGCTACTAACAGTCAATATTGGAAACTGGGCTAGTTCCCAATGATATAATCCTTCTTCAAGGTTGTCAACCTGTCCCTGCTGATTGTCGCATTGTTTTCTCCCAAGACCTCATTGTCAATGAGGGCTTATCGACCCGGGAAGCCAAGGGCGATGGCGCGGTGGTGTATAGGGGAACTCGTGTCACCTCAGGCCGCGCTCTAGCAGTTGTTTTCGGCACTGGTATGAACACACGAATGGGATCGAACCTGGTTCGACACATTAAGGTCGGCTCAATTTCCTTGGGATCCCACAATTGAAACTGATTCGCACAACAGAAAAGAATGACTCCGATCATTGACAAGGATGACGCTTGGAAAGCGATCAAGGTTTCCGTGCCAGTCATCTTTGGTCTCGGCGCTTTTCAGATGGTGTTCGGGCGGTCGCCGGTCCTGCAAGCGATTGAAGTCCAATGTTTCCTGATGGTGATCGCTCTTTGTATTGCTGTTTTCTCCGAATGTCTTCACATGTCTTCCATACTATCGTTGAACGAAGGTCGGCGTTCAATTCAAGGCTTCTTCCGAACGGTTACGCAAGCGTTCGGTTCGGTCGTCGAACATTCGTCTCCCAGTTCGACGGTGACGTTGACGGAG
Organism: Spongospora subterranea; assembly: GCA_900404475.1. Lineage (NCBI taxonomy): Eukaryota > Endomyxa > Phytomyxea > Plasmodiophorida > Plasmodiophoridae > Spongospora > Spongospora subterranea. The sequence continues at coordinate 33,467 of OUQQ01000217.1, read as the reverse complement.
CCGTTGCTTGATAATACTCCTGACCACAATTAATCGTCGTTTTCATCTTATTGTGGATTATCCAATACATTCCCTGGCTTTCATTCAATGGCTCTGTATTTCACCTTGGTTTTTTTGTTAAATTGACCCATCGAACGACAACATGGGCATTGAATTGTCAATGCCCATGTTGTCGTTCGAAATCTGTATTTTTGTTCAGATGACTAATCCAATGTTTTTACCAAATTTATTTGTTGAGAGAGGTGAGCGATTACCACGAACTTTAATTTTTGCAACGATTGAAAGCGTTTTCGGTCAGAGGCGAAATTGGGTTGGGTTTACCTTAGACCTGGGTAAATAACGGTATCAAATAGAATAGTATAGCCGGCTAGGTTGGTGAAGAATTGTCTATGTACTGTGGCTCTGATCTCAAGAACCGAGGCGAGATAGGTCTTAAACTGAAGTGGATATCGTCGCAGAAATTTTTTTTTAACGAATTGCGGAAATGAGGTCTGGCGGTCAAGAGGAACCCACTCCGGTCGAGGAATATAGTTATTCGTGGATGGGGCGGACGTCGAAATCCAGATGATAATCACGATGAAGTGTCCCGCTAACAGAGAAACCGGATCAGTCCTGCAACGATGTGCGTGTTTGCTGAAAAATATATGGGCTCGATTCGATTCAAGTTTCTGGGTTATCTTGCCAAGATGTATTCGCTGTTATGGAATCGTCGGTTCATTCAGAGCCGGGTTTCTCTGAAAAAAAAGGGCCATTCCGACCTACCCGATCCCCCATATCCGATGTCGACCTGGAAGTGAGCATGTTTCTGCGATTCTGGCTCTTTAACTGGGGAAACAGGAGTTGAGCATGAAAACTGTTGATAGGGCAATACGGCCCTGATATCAAACAAGTGCCTCATGATCATGATCGCTCTTGGTATTGCTGTAATCCCTTCATTTATTTCACACTTGAACGAAGGTCGGCGGGTCATCAAGACTTGTTCGGGTTGGTTTCACCGTCGATTGGGGAGAGGAACGTCGATCATCCGTCTCCCCAATCGACGGGTGATGTTAACGGTGAATGGTAGTTGAGTGACATTATCCCTCATCAAAAATAATCGTGTTTTCTTCTCATTATCGGTTATCCAATACATTCCTTGATTTTCATTTCAAATCTCTGTATTTCACCATCGTTTCCCTTGTTCAATTGACCCACTTCCGTGTCCATGAAGTCTTTCGAAACCGTATTTTGTTCAGATAGCTAATCACTGTTTTTACTCGATCAGACCGGTGGGCGATTACAATGAATGTTTAGTCCTTGCAACGATTTGGAGGGTTTTCGGTCAGAGCGAAAATGGGTCGGGTTTAGTCCGTTGAGCATTATCCAACAGCACAAGTAGAATCGGGTTGAAAATTCACAGGATCTGTCATTGTTGATAACAACGCGTCTATGCCCAGAAACCCAAGCAAAATATGGTGACCGCATTTTGGAGTTGAAATTACTCGTACGTGGTCGTTGGTCTCGTCAACACAAAACAATTATGAACGAGAAACTTTTTATTGATCACCGTGTTCTAATTTTTTATATTTTTTTTTCTGACAAATTTGGTTGTTGGGAATACGAGTTCCCTACATCTATGAGAACTGTTTTCTTGAGTGCATCCTTCGTCAAGTAGCCATCGATTGGCTACTTGATTAAGGATTCACTGACCAAACAACAGTACGATGTGCACAAGACTGCATCGGTGTTGCTGAACGAGGACAGCACACAATGCGCTCGAATACATCCAGGAGTGAGGATAAAACATGGGGAGACGCGATCGATACAGCAGCACACCCTTTCCACAGAACGGCTTCGTCGATCGATGAATCATCTGCGGGTCGTCGGAAGCAACCTCTGGTCAACGTTCCTGAGTAAAGTAAAATGTGATGAACGTGCAGAGCCAGTCCATGATGTTGGGTTATTGTTATTGTCGGAAAGCTTGGCGTTTATTGGATGTGCACAACCAGAATTGCATAATTGTCAATCAACAGCCCTAACGCTCAAAAATGGAGATTCCGCCGTTAGTGATGCAGCGATGGTACTACAGTACTACCGTTAGGAAATCTGTGTTTATTCCACAATATGAACTCAACAAGCAGTTATGTTGAGAAGACGTCGGAATTGAAAGTTGATTGAGCACGATGAACGTCTGTGTGTCAAAGTTAGGCAACTTCTCATTGCCGCCCGTATTCTTCATTTTCATCATCTCAGACAGCACCCTTCGGTAGGTCCGATTCTTGATTCATTGGTTCATCTCCACCTGGTATTGTATCTGACTCAGTTTATCAAGTATCGCCAATACAGACCGTGTCGATATCATCCCAGTCTGACACGACTTCTCCGATGTTGTAATGAATTGGCGCTGTATTGCCCAACTTGCATGAAGGTTCTTTGGTCAACTGATCGGGAAGATGAAGGTTGGGAGTATTATATGTTTTGCTCAAACAATACAGGGAGAATTAGAGACAATTTTATGATAAGGATCAACGGTTTGTATCGGCAATACGGTCAATATATCTGATCGTAGTTTGAAAGTTGACTGCAGACAATATCCCAATAATTGAAACAGTTTGCAGTGAGAGGATATTCGCTGATCTGGGGTGTGAAGCTGTGAGATAGAAAATTTGTTCATCAAAATCGGCAACGTACACCCTAATGGAATTACCCAGAAGAAACACAGTTTGGAATGTTGTTTAGTAATCAATGTGCTCTGCCGATGACCACGAATATATTACAATGAGACATTGGTGCCTGTAGCTCATTATGCATTCCAACAGATTTCAAGGGCTAGCCAATCAATATTGACGCTGAGAGCTCGACAGGCTGATGTTCCCAATGTCTTTCTTTGTGGACATATTGATGACGAACTGTATGTGAAACAGCCCCTGAGGGTTTCATGGATATGGACATCACCAAATATGTAGGGGAACTTAACAAGGGCCTTCTGTAATATATTATTGCCCATGAGAACTCACAACAGACCCAGTTATCGCAGGGGCCGGCCGACTGCTGAAATAGGGTGTTGCACAAGAACACGACAAGTGCCTTGAGGATGCAGCGTTCAACTCCAAATGGCTCGAGGGGAAGTTTAGTGCTTCGGAACGGCGTCTGAATGGGTTGGCGATTTATGGGAGCAGATATGCAAACCAAGATATCTTCATCAAAATTTTCAGAAAACCGGGTGTCTTCTCGGAGCAACGATGGCGTCAATCAAACGAATCCAAATTCAGGGCCTGAAGCACTATGTCTTCAACCCGCCAATTTCGTCATAAATTTTGACTATGATCCCGAATTCACAGACAACATCAGGTCGGATGAGAACAAGGAGTTTGACAGCGGGTTCTTTAATTGAGAATATGTGTCGGACAATGCTCTTCGAATAGTCTTCAATGTGCTGAAGTGCTCGACCACCTGTCTTCCACGCTTTCTCTTGGAAGAGTCGCCGCTGGACGTGAAACCGTTGGTCGTTATCGACGAGACCAACCATGGTGTCAGTTAAGGAGAGGATTGTTTTGGTGAATAGAGTGGATCATAACAACTTTCGTCCAATTTAACAATTAAACGAGCCATGAGACACACTTTTTCTCTAGCAAAAAACCACAAAAGCAAAGCATTTCCCTTGCGAGTTCTTGGCAAAAATGACCATTGTCAATGTGCAAATATCTCTATTAAGGCCCTGAACTCGATCTATGCTCCTGATTAGGACCCTGGAAGCTCGTTTCGTCTTGAAATTTTCACTGTATTCGTGAGATTTCATTAAAGGTGGGTTGTCCCACAAATGGTGTTCCCAAATTTTTCCAGAAGTAATCGCTGCCTGATCTTAGACACAACGTGAGTCCAAAACACTCACGTTTGTTGTTGAGCGATTGAATCGTAAATCCATGGCAACGCCGACCTCATATGCAATGGGCTGTTCGGACCTTGATGTTGCGAATTGCAGAGACTAAACCGTTCTCCTTCATCAGCATCATGATTGGAATTGACAGAAAAAAGCTGTGTCAACGAGGCTTTGGCAGATGTTTTATAGCTGAGTTCTGTTGACAATTGAGTTTACACTCCAAGACGTCGGATTCGTCTTGCTGATCAAGGATTTCATGATGACGTCCTTGGTCGGGAGTATGGAACACGTAACCATTGTTGAAATCGATAACAAAACCCAAGAGAAGAAGACAGCGTCAGACAACAGCACAGCGTAGCGAAAAGGGATATTGCCCAGGAAATTGGATGGAATGATTGGTCAGTATTCATTGACTACCGCTAGGAATCATTCCTTTTCTGCAATTCGCATCTGACGGAATATGATTCACGAGGAATATGGTTTCTGGGACATCATGGCGATAAACGCCCGTACGACCTTTCAGCAGAATCTGTCATCAAAGACCGCTTTGCGATTGCGTCCATCACCACTCATATCTGCAAAATTAACTAAAACGGTCAAAGTTATAGTAGAAAACGGTGAAACAAATGAAGTTTGGTTGGGCAAAAGAGTTCACTAAATATTCATCAAACAGTGTTTGTCGACGAGACACCGCCGCGTATTAGTCGTCTCAACTTCCCTAGATTTGTTCGACCTGTCGCACGTGTTTCTGTTGGATAATTCACTGCATGTGATATGAAGATGGCCTGGCGTTTGACACGATGACTAAACCCGACCCATTTTCCGCCCCTGACCGAATAAGCTCCAATACGTTTGCAACAACTCGGAAATCGATCTGATCAGAAAAGAACAGTGATGAGCCACTTGAAGAAAATCAAAACAGCATTCGATGTCGTATTCGAAAGACATGGACCTTGATAGGATGAATTGAACATGGAAACACTATGATGAACTGCAGAGACATGAGATGAAAATCAAGTAATGTATTGGATACCCAAGAAACACAATCAGTGGCGATGAGGGGCATTATCACTCAAAGGGTCAATCTCTGTCAACGTCAGCTTCGAACGGGAAGCCGGATTTTCGACGTCCGAAACGAATTGTTCCGAAATCATGCCGAAGCAGCGCTTGACGAATCGAATCTTGAAGAGGGCCTTGAGGGCCTCATGGCCGAGTGGCAACGCGAGAGATAGAGCCACCGCCATCGTGAACACATTAGCGGGCATCACGTGCATCTTCAACAAGCCGGACAGTTTCGGAACGTAGGGAACAGCAGCGGTCAGCAAGCCGGAGACAACAACGGCTATGTGCATGCCGCGATTCGTGAAAAACTGGGGCCCGATAACGGAACCGGTTAGATCCCGACAAGTATACGAAAAGAACAGTTGGGATAGCGTCATGAACGTCATCACTGCCGTACTGCTGACGCTGTATGCACGCTCGGCCAACTCCGAGTGAACGTCGTTGGTGTCGCCTTTGAGGTTACCGAAATCTTGGGAGTACGAGAACATCTGAATGGCCAGCGCGCAGATCGTGGTAAGAAGGTTGATCTGGAGAATCTGGGCCCAGTGGAACCCCTTGAGAACTGGCGCCGAAACCGGAGTTGGAGGATCCAACATCAAATCGCGGGGTGCCTGAAATTGAACTCAGTTGAAAGTTTTTCAAAAAACACGAGTGGAACAAGTTACCCGATCATTCGCGAACGGAACGATGTTGAAGATATCGGTGAAGGCATTGAGCCAGAGAACCATCAACGAATCCAGAGAAGCGGGTAGGCCGAACAGCCCGCCGAAGAAGGGACCGAGCTCACCAGGATTGGCGCCGAACATACAGTAGACAGCCTTGCCCATGTTTTCGCCGACGAGGCGTCCTTGTTCAATCAAGACGGCAACCATAGAAAAGTCCTCACTCAACAGATTGATAGGAGCAATACGCTTGGTCAGATCGGTGGCGCTGGAGACTGCGATACCAGCGTCGGCTTTCTTCAACGCCGGTGCGTCGTTGACGCCGTCACCAGTCATGGCGACAATGTGACCACGACGCTGCAATGATTCGACGATGGTGACCTTGTCTTCTGGTCGGGCTTGCGCAAACACTGAAGTCTGCTCGACCAAATCGTCGAGGTCGTTAAGCGCTTCAATCAATTTCTTGTTGAGCGACTCGGCAGTCGAATCCGGGGTCAGAATCGCAGTGATCTCATCTCGATGCTCTTGAGAGAGACCGTCCCTCATTTTGTAACCAAGCAGCTTGAGGTCGCTCTTGATATCATCGACAACCTGCTGTTTCGCCCGCAAATCGATGCACTTTATCGCTTTATGAAGAAGTGGCTCAAAAATTTCGGCATCAGTCGCGATGGCTTTGGCTGTTAGGAGCATATCGCCAGTTATCATCTTGACGGCGATTCCCGCTCGCTTCAACCGGCGAATGGTACCAGGAACCGAATCCCGAAGTGGATCTTCAATGGCAAAGAATCCAATGAAGGTCAAACTATTTTCGACGTTGACACTGTGGTCCTGCTGGTTGCGCATGCATGAATACGCCAGAGCGAGTACACGCTGTCCCTTGCTGGACATATTGTCAACAGTTTGATGAAGCTGACTACGTTCCTCTGCCGATAACGGATAAACATCGCCATCAGGCCTCAGGATATTATCGCATTTGTCTAGAATGACCCCCGGCGACCCTAAACAATAACAAGCACGTTAACGAAGGAGTAAGAGACAGCCATGTAGATGCTAGAATTCACCTTTAACAAGGGCAACCAACGGTAAACTGGATGTGAAAAAAGTGTCGCTCGGGTTGTGTTCAACCACAACTGACATTGTTTTGCGGTCCGCATTGAACGTGTTAACATTCTTGACCGTGTACTTTTTTAAGATTTCGTCCTGAACAAGAGCAAATCATGTCAGATATCAACATCCACAATCTCGAAGCGTAAAACAACTATTTGAAATTCGAAAGCAGAATCGGAAAAGCTGTAAATGTAAGCAGTACCTTCCCGGATCGGAACCGATGTTCGTGTGCAACACGAGCCAAAGCAACATCTGTCGCCTGCCCAGTGAAGGTTCCGTCGTCCATCAGTTGGGCACTGTTACACAGCCATGCAATGGTCATGAGAGGATCCAACTTCTCACTCTGACTCGCTTCAAGATCACCACGGTTTAGAGCGATCGCCTGGCCGAAGGTGTATGCTTCAACGGCAGTCATGACACCAGTGGTCAGAGTTCCGGTTTTGTCGGAACAGAAAACGTCGACAGCAGACAGACTTTCGACAGCGGCCATGGTACGAATACGTGCCTCACATTCTTCTTGTATGGCACGCCGACCTTTGTTCAGCGACAGTGTACAAGAGATGGGAAGACCTTCAGGGATTACAGCAATACAAAGAGAGATCATGAGCATGAAAACCTGGAGGAACCGGTTTTGGGTCGATTGCGGGACCGGCGTCCGCCTTAACGCCATCAGTAAAACGCCAAGCACGACGATTACTGAAACGGACACCTTGACGAATGCAAAAACAAGAGCCTCGACCTTGTCCATAATCGGAGTGGATTTGCGTTCTTTCTGTTGAGCGAATCCGTTAAGATACAGGTCAGAAACAAGGCAAATCGAAAATTAACCTACCATAATGAGTTGTTCCTGAATCGATCCCATTCGAGTGTTCATACCGATGCCAAAAACCTCTGCTAGACCGTGTCCTTCGCTGACATGAGTTCCCTTCATGATCAGGTTGTCGAAGGTATGACAGTCTTCGCCCATTTCTGCCACGGCACCATCGCATTTTGCCAAGTGCTTGGGTTCCCCGGTCAATGATGCCTCAACCACTTTAAGGTCCGACGATTGAAAAACACGACAATCTGCAGGGACACCTTGACCAGTTTCAAGATAGATGATGTCACCGGGAACTAGTTCCGATTCAGATATGATCTGTTAGCAGCACGTTAAGAATCTTTCAGAAAGGAACAGTTTGTGAGCAGCATTGGACAGAAGAAACAATAATTACAGGCGCGTGAATGCCAATCGAAACATGTGTCAAAGAAATATCAAAGAAGTTGATTCGAATAAAAAATACTGAAATGACATGTACCTTGCGGACACCACCGTTGCGAATGACCTGAATGTTACCGGGCTCCTCAATGTCCATCAGATCGGCTTGGCGTGAAGCATTGTATTCAGGAATGGTCCCCATGAAAATTACAAATAACATGACCGCAAACATTACCCCACCATCGACAGGTTTTTTCATGGAAAACAGAGCAACACAGCCAGCCACCAACAAGAGGACGAAAAAACTGTTGATGGCGGCCCACAAAATCTTGAGGAACGATGCCGATTTCGGCAAATCCAAGACGTTACTTCCATGCTCTTCTTGAAGACTTTTGACATCATAATCGTACAGACCGTTCGGCTGTAACACGCCTGATTTTTCGTAGTCTTCCACCAATTGAATCAGCTTTGTGCTGATTTGTGCCCGCGACTCACGCTTCACCCCTTGTAGCACCTTGGTTAATTTCGCTTCCAGGTCCTTCATCGGCGAATCTTGTATCTCTTCCATGCTGCATTCCGATGAAACTCGCTTCGGCTTTGTTTTGCTCTCCAGCAGTGCCTCTAGAACTTCCATCACCTCTGTTATCAGATCTGGCGCCTCTTTCAGCAAGTCGGCCATACGCTCTTTCATAAACTCTCTGGTCAATTCCAGTGTTGGCTTAGCAGCCCACACTTTCTAACACATTGCTCAGTCGAAGGTTTGTAGAGATGCGGAAGACGCTTACCTCATTTTTAAGATTCTTTTTCGATGGTTGATCTGCATCGTTGCGTTCAGAAGGGCGGCAGAAAGGCACATACTTGTTGAGCGCTTTGCGAATGTTTTGTTTGACGGCGCCAACAATTCGGGATAGCTTTCCAACGTTTTCGTCAACAGGAGTGTGGTCTGGATACGCCTTCTTGAGCTCCTCAAGAAGTGCAGCCTTGTTGTCATCGACAAGAAGTGATTCTTCATGAATGACAGGTTGTTGTGGACTGCTGCTGCTAGAAAACGAAGGTTTTGTCAGAAACCTTGCAGCTGCATCGGAAGCCTGCCTCAATGGGGATCTCTTTGTGGGAAATTTGAAGGATTGAAAATTGACGAGACTTCGGGACTGTTTAAGAGATTTCGGGGGGAATGTCACAGCCCCAGCTCCTTTGAGGCAATGGAGGTTGGCGGTACTCGAGTCAGTAGCGGTATCGGGATTGTCAGGATGGGCGATGGTAAAGGCAATGATGCAGGCCAGGGCCATGAACACTGGAGTCCATGTCGATCCCATGGCTCAAACGAAGATCAGAGGGTGAACTCGAGGTGACGTTCGGCTTGCTTGAGGTCTTTGGGATATCAACCTTCGATGTGAATGAAGAGATTCGGGGTTTCTGATCACAGTGACTACCCTCTGACAGTGGCACTGAGTAAACTCCGAAAAACCGTAACGCCACGGAGCCCGTCGCTACAGCGTGTTGGCTGACTGTTGACTGCCGTACACACACCACTGTGTGACGCTGTCCAGAAATGTTACCTGACTGTGGGGATGAGACCCTTGACATGCCGTCACGGCCCATGTACGAGATGGATGGAATCTGATGGAATTCCGTGATTTAGGATCACGGGCTAATATCAATGCATGCGAGCAATCTAACCGAGTGTACAATGTAAACAACCGCCAGCTGGACTGAAACATGTGGACTGATCATGTCCTTTACCTTTTGAAAGCCCGAGATGGTCAATCGGTAAAGCCCCTTCAGTGAAGTATATTAAAATGTGATTGGTCCATTATCTGTGGCCATCTGGTACTCGCCACGTCGTGATCTTCACCACTGTCGATCTATCTGGCTATATCTTGCACCAGACTCGTCAGACGTTCCTTCCGGGTTCAACGTCACAAAAGCAAACCACTCCCAATAAAGATCAAATGTCGAGTAGGTTATTGTACTAACGTATAACGGAAGAAGACCTGTAGATAGATTTACAGATGGTCATTGTTGTTATCTCAAGCCAAAGGGGTTTGATGAAGGCTGTTCTACAGCCTGCCTGCAGGGTTAAAGTAATATCCAGTAATAAACACTTCTTATTTGAGAGTTTTTCTGTTCGTTTGTAAGGAGCCCTTGCACCAGTATAAATACTGACAACTCCAACCAGGACTTCGGTTCTCCACCGTTTGCCCATTGGGACGTCTGTCTTCTGACCAAGAGGTGCAGATCTTTGTGTCGATGAACATTTTATCACAATGCGGCTGTCATTGATCACAGATTCCGCTGATAATACAACGGGAACATTGTGGGGCGTGCATCGCCAAGATGTAAGTTTGGTAGACTGGTATGGATGGCGCCACGTGTCAATATCATGAAATGTTCGATTTCGAGTGGTCGAATCGTCTCCAATTGCGTTGGAGTTTCACGTTCGCCGAAGTCATTGGAACCGCCAATTTGAGTTAGTCAAATTCGGTTTCCGCATGGCAGTCCTTCACCGATTCGGACAACCCCCCAACGACAACTTGTTGATGCCCCTCTACTTCTCACAACAGGTCTGATTGGCAATCGAGGAAAGTGCAGTGCATCATTCAGTGCAGCTTTGTTCGTTCAATATCTGTCAAATGAGGCCGTTCAACCACAAGTGGTCTTGGTAGAGTCTCATCTGTCCTCATTTGATGTCGTTCCGATTTATCAGAGTGTCAAACTTGAGCCCGTTCTTTTGCTAACGATTTCAGAAATCAGAGATCTCGCGTTGGCTTCAGAAAACAGTGAACGCTGTAAATTGAATATAGTAGTGGAAATTTCATTCAGTGTGTGTGTATTGATGACCAATCTCTGAACTTCTGAACATCGCTGGATCCCGTTTGATGGCTATTGATCTCTTCAGCTGTTCATTCCTTTCCCATCGTTCATCTCCTCATAAGGCCCTGGGTCATCGGTTTCGGTAAAGCGGCATTGCCACAGATTCATCCGGCAGGATCATTGAAATCAATTAGGTTTGGAAAAAATAATAGACTGGACATTGAAATACCATATGGGGATGTGGTTTATAGCGTTTTTTGGGATCGAATTTCTCGAAGCCCCGGTTCATTGATTTGGGATTCGATTTCAAATTTGTTGTAGACAGGGTATGTGGCGCTTCCCTTGATCTCGCCTTCGTCCCCAACATGAGTCAGTAACATGACCTTTTTGGCCAAAATGTCGCTGTCAATGACGCGATTTCACAATCTGAAACAATTTTTGGTAATCGTTCACCCAAAACTTTCAAATGCGGGTTCTATTACCCCGACGCCTTCGTTCGCATGTAATCCATCAACAGACAATCTGTAAATATTGCCCGGCACTTGACCCTTCCTGGTTTAATCGCTATCATTATCGTATCAATATTTGCCCTGTTCAAAATGCCATTTTGTGGACGTGGAATTTTGGTCTGATAATTGAAGGAGTCGGACATTGCTAACTGAACCCAGATTGATTGGATTATGAACGAATGTGAATGATATATACAGTAATGTGATTGTGGAGAGACCATAATCACCCCCAAAACGCGGAACCAACCGCCTCATTTCACGGGAGTTGTGAACGATTTTCGCACCGATGGGTTCGTGGGCAGTCTGGTGTTGCCCTCGCCCGCTGCCTTGACCCCGCTCATGTTGTCCATCATCACCGCCGCCTTCTGATCGGCCTGGTCCTGCTTGATCTGCGACGTCGACGGGACGTTGAACGCCTTCTCGAGGACGGTCAGGAATCGGCGCATGGGCCAGTACGACAGCATGACGCCCAGGATGGACGTGACCATCTCCACGACCATCACCACAATCTGCAGCGTCACCTGGTTCTGCAGTAGTGCCGCCCATTCGTCCTGGCCCACGCCCCGAACCGTATAGGCCGACAGGACGCAGTCGCTGAACGTGTGTTCGTTGGACGACACCAATGGCGCCACCGACACCGTGTACAGGGAGTGGCCGATATCGATGTTCGCCTCGGTGTAGATCCCGTCGTGCTCGAAGGCGGTGCTCATTCCCCGATTGAGGACCGATCTGGACGATGGGCTGATGTCTACGAAATACTGAGGGCCTTCAGCGCCCTGGAAACACAATCCCGTTCATGGTTCGTGAGGGAAAATCATCGGCAGATGTGTTCAGTACCTGCAAAACCGACGACATCAACTGGAACTGGCGCCGTCGATTATTCCATATAAACGCACCTTCAATATTCATCAGCAACACACAGGATCACAATACACAAAACGGATGTCGTGTGAAATTGATCGAAGGAGCGAATGATCGCGAAAAAAGTGTTCATATAATGATGTTGATGAGATTACCGAAATATCCTTTATTTGTTAGATTGACCCCCATATCCCATATATCGGCTTTGCCATTGACGACATCTCCCACGACAAGGGTTCCATAGGTCTCCTGAATCCGCACCTGACTCCCAATCACTATATTCACACCGATCACCAACACAATACACTCAACACTGCTCCAATCGCAAATAACACCACACACCAACTTAAGGAAACAACGTCATCGTCCACAAATCCAATAGCGAAACTTCATCAACAAATCAGTTTCACCACGACAAAGAGGATTTCAGGGGCTGAAAAACCAGAAAAACGAGACCGACTTTGAACGCGGTTGACCGGGGCCCCGACTAATCGGATAACAATTGGCGAATCAGAATGGGCTGGTCCAAGGAGACCATCACCTAGGGCGATCGGTGTGGCGTAGGCCATGAACTGATCGAGGGGCCAGAGATCGGTGGTGACGACCGAGCTGGCCTCTAATGGGCTGGTGATGTTCAGGGTGTAGGCGGCCAATGACACCGACGGGAACGGCCGACCGATTGATTGAGGGGCAGTGCTGGCGATGACCATCGACGTACTGTGTGTGTCAATCACCAACAGATTCAATAACGAGTTCTCGTGGAGAATATTGTGAAATTTCGTGAAAAACATTGAAGGTGTTTGAGGAATCAGAAATTTTGAAAGAAGCAATCGAAGATTTGGGGAAAAAAATCGGAGTTTTCGTAAAAATGTTTGGTGATTTCTGAATCAGATATGAGAGGATAATGCTGTCGAAAGTGAAACGACCAAGTCGGCACGAATAGAAAATGATGAAAGCACAGAGCATTTGAGCCCGACATTGAGAGGGAAGGATTTCCAATCGGTTCCGAAAATGATCACAAAAAATATTGTTTTGGACGTACTTATCGAGTAGGGAGACGAGCTCAACATTGAACAAATTTGCCAATAACTGTAATCGGCTGGCGAGCTTGCTGTCGGTTTGCCGTGTTTTCGTGGCGGTCACAACCCAGTCGAACACCGCCAATCCGTTCAGATATAGCTCCATCATGCGCGCCTTCGACGACGTCAGCGACTGTAAAACCTTTCCCTGTGGAGCATTGCGGTTTTAGAATGAACCAATGGATGCAAAAACAAGTTTTGCCAATTCAATGGTTTCACATCAGAGAACAATTGAAAACACAAATCTTCACTACCTCAGTGCTGCCAGAAGTAAAATCGGATGTGGCGGATATCAGTAAATTCCGGTTGATGAAGATCAGAGCGAGCAGAATGCACTGGATCAACAGGACTTTCACGGACAGACTCGCCAAGATCGATTTATTCGCCTTCATCGCCCGGATCGTGTCGTTGAACTCCTTGATCCTGTATCACCCATTCAGTTCTGTTTGAAGAACTATTTCCAGATCGGGATAGATATCGAATATCAACAGTTTCCAATGAGAATCAAACAGATATCGCAAACAATCTCGACGTTTTCCAGAAATGTCAACTCGGCGCTCTGAGCAAACTTCCACAGCGGGATTGACCTTTTCTTTTTCACTGAATCGATAAGCGCCGCCAAAGGATCTAGAAACTTTGACACTGTTCGACAGATCTGATTTAGATTTTTTAGAACACAATGGACGAGGAAACGAGGTTACGGGTGATCTTGAGCTGGAATACGCCTAATGCTAGCATGAACACGCCAAAGGGAACGTGCCAGGCGATAGCGGTTCGAACTGTGCTGCCGATCACGTCGGAGTGAATTCCCATTATGTAGACACAGGTGGGCGGGAACTGGTCGTCGTAGAGATTGGTGCCGTTCAGTAGTTGAAGGGCGGGCAGCGTCGCTGCCGAAAACTTGAACCCGATACCATCTATAAGTCGATCGTCGTTAGCGGAGGTGACGCAACAGGGAAAACGTCATATTGTACGAGATGATAAAAACCAGTTGATTTGGTGGGTATGTTCACTATGCGAGGATTGTAGCAAAAACGGGCGATCTGTATTTTGAGTTTCAAACAACTTCAAATTCAGTGGAAAAAAAGCAACTACGAGAGATTGCGGGATTAGAGAGCTAACGGTTCTCGTTAAACTTAAAACAAATTCTTTAAAAAATCCAAATCGGGAACAGAATATAGGGCAGAACTTGATTGCGATCAGATATCATTCAACAGTTAACGAACAGACCGTTATACCTATGGTGATGTCGCCAGATATTGGGGTTCCCTCATTACCCAACGCCGATTCCAGCGTCTCGCTGGGGAACATTGGAGCAATATCCGGGTACCATGGATCTGACAGGCCATTCGCCATCACACATGAATAGGACGTGGTCCAGGAATTATCATCTTGACGTGTCGCCACTGCCGTAAAACCGCCACCGCTAATTTCGGGCCCTTCGGAAAACATGCTGATCTGCCGCCTCGTGATCGAATCGCCTAATCACAAATCAGGAACTTCGACGTTTGAGGTTGCGATTAAACAGTTCTCCAAACGAATATTCGAAAATGAAGTTGTGGAACCGACAATACTCTCTTCGAGAATCTGGATATGAAAACACATGAGACTTGTTCCGACCTGTGATAATATATCCATTGACAGTATTCGATCCACAGAAAATCGGAGACACCGTTACTCGCAATGGGATCTTCCGGCCGGGAACGGCGAACGTCGGCTCGGTGAAGATTCCATCTACGCCGAATTCCGGAGCGCTGATCTCAATAAATTTATCGCCTGCTATCAGAACTGTCGCTGACATCTATAGCAAAAAACCAAAAATCAATTTTCAGGGGCATATCGCATTGTTGTCTACCCCAGGCCAGAAACGTTGGTTTAAAACTGAAGCCAGGATTGTCAGAAACACGACGCAGATCAACCATGATCGCAGGTAATTGTCGCAAACCCATTCGCCCTTACCTGAATATCTGTGGAATCGAAATTGGAGTGATAGTAAGAGATGATATTGGGTATGTTCAACGGTGTGCCGAAGTTTGAGGTGGGCATCGCCCCAGAGATGATCGTGCCCGCTGTGTCCACGATCGCCACGTATTCCAGATGACGATTCTGCTGGTCGTTCACAAAACGACGATGCATTTCAGTCACCATTGACGGGTCGCTGAACGCAACACACGCGGAAGTCGTGGTTGTGTTGGACAGATAGACTTTCATTCCGATTGCCTATTAGGGCAGGAAGCATTTACAATCACTGCAGCGGGACGAAGGATGTGACGAACAGAGGTTTTGATTCGCTCTGAATGTCGGAAGAGCATATAGCTGGACGTGTTGATGACTTTGGTGGCCAGGGCCGAGTCCAGCGAATGCGCTAATGTCAGGAGTTGTGTCAACAAGGCGCCCATCAGGACGATGTTGGCGACGACCAGTACGGCGATTGACTGATGCTTCACACGCTGCAGACGATCCGATTGTTTGCTCTATGAACTCGAAATCCACCAATGTCAAAGCTTTGAAATTTCCAAGGATGCGACCTTTGCCCAGACCTTGGTTTTTGCAGTTTCGCCACTGCTGTTATTTAGGGACGGGGATGTGGTTCCGGTGACGCTGACACCAGGCAATGTTTGGGCATCTGGTTTAGGTAGGGACGTGTTCATTTCACAGATACTTGCAGGTACCAAGATGGATTGAGCTTCAGAAACCGGGACAGCATTTACCATTTGCCAAACAAAGCATGGCAACGCTGTGACGGGCAGTATGACTACTCTGGCACGGCCAGCATGGCAACTCTGTGACGGGGCAACATGATCTGTCAAAGACGGCCTGGGACAAGAACAGAAACATGTCATTGTCGGGGCGGTACACGTTTGTCCGATCCACTGGGCAGCGAATCATGGTAGGCATTATCTGTGAGATCAACCATCATTGCTGTTCTGAACGGTTCGTGCCGCTTGTATGCGGCTGTTGTCAGAGCCGACGAAGGCGTCTAATGGCGAAAATGTGTATGATCATCTATGAACATTCGTTGTTGGCTCGGAATCGGACTCGTTCTCATTTGCGGCATTGTTGTCAACGGAAAATTCGACACGTTTGCAACAACAGAGCCTCACTCGGTGCTTTGAAAAATGATTCAGGAAACTTGTATCCTTTAGTTTGGCATATGAGGCCGACAGCCGTTTTGCATGTTGAAACCGGTTGTCCCGTAAAAATGATTCATGGCTGTTATTTGGTGTTGTTTTGTGACCCTCCAGCACCGCTGAAAATGGAGCTCTGTGTCACAAACTTTGATCAGCTCAAGCGCAATGGATCCCGCAGATTCGTCGATTCAAGTACCCTTAACCATTGACAATCGTTATTCGGTTTGGAATCCGGCATTGCAATTGTTGAAATATCACGTCAAACACTTGTGGCGACTGTTTAACAAATATGAACATCTTCTTTGAGAGGGGCCATGCGTGTCAGCTGTCGACAGTTGGCCCAGTCAGAAATTAATCATAATTTTAGCTGTCGACAGTTGTCCCAGTCAGAAATTAATCATAATTTTAGCTGTCGACAGTTGGCCCAGTCAGAAATCAATCATAATTTCAGCTGTCGACAGTTGGCCCAGTCAGAAATCTATCCTACTTTTTAATTCTTTCCGCCGTCGACTTCCGGCCCAGCCAGATTTGAGTTCAATTGCCAGTTTTTTTCTGATGCAGGATCCGGAAGGGACAACGTCTCGATAATTTTTCCGTCAATGCGGTATTCACATGTTTCCGAACATATCATCCTCGCGTGTTAGCTCTATCGTTTGACGTCTGCCGAGACGGTCACCCTATCCCATTTCCTCATGAGGTCAACACTTCATTCAAACTTATTGTCTGTCCTATATTTGTTTGTGTTTTCGCGTCATTTCAACAAACAGCTGTACTGACTTGCAAATCTATTGTTCAATAAAAAATCACTGGATGTTGATACCCATCGACCTGGATGATGCGTTAACTATGGCGCCTGGTGATGCGAGCTTACGGTTCAATTCTGGGGCGGTGAACCCTTTTCACGTCGTTTGCCTGTTGACCCGACTTTCATTGCAGACATGTTATGTTTAATGATGTGGTAACTGCCGACAAAGCCCGCCAAATTCATCATACCGAAGGGCGCTAAAATCATCGAACCGAAGCCCGCCAAAATCATCATGCAAAGCGCGCCAAAACCACGCAGTTGTAAAATACGTTGACAAAAAATATTTGCTCAGACCGAATCTGAGTCTGAGCGATTTGTTACGGGAATTGTGTCACGTGACGTCACGTAACAAATTTGAATTCGAGTGTTCGCACAACTTGCGTTTGCGCGGTTCTTGGAAGACACCCAGTTGACATTATCTCCATCCTGTACCACAACTCCGTGGGCGAGGGGACACGTCGCCACTGTTAGCGTTACGTGGAGCTGCACTTGGGCAGCTGTCGCAGCGATCAAGCTGCTGATGCTACGCTCCCGCACTGCTCCCACAGTGCCACGCGCGGCAAGATTAGGACCTTGCCACGGAAAATAGTTTACAAAATTAAAAGAAACCCAGCCTTGATATTCATGTTGGACCCGCTCTGAGTGACTAATGCTCAGTCTACTGTCTTGTGCTCATCTCCAGGACATCGTTCATATCCGTTCCGGGTTCAATGGACAGTAGATTAAGCATTAGGCATTAAAAGCGGGTCCAACATAGGCTTGCTCTTTCTGATTGAAAAACTACTTCCAGCGGGGGCATTACAACCTCCTTGACAATGTATAATGGGTCCTTGTGGTCAGAGTCAAGGATAAGTGGCGGAGGTGGAGATTAAACGCGCTCTGGGACGGGGACAGACATACTCTTATCATTGATGCTGATGATGGAACCGAAACAGCATGAGAGGGATTTGGAATACAGACGAGGCAGGGACGCAAGAGAGGCAAAAGCTGAAGCAGATCGGCAGGCTAGAGATGAAAGGCTAGAAGAGGAGCGAAGAGCAGATAGAAATTTCATGAAGCTAATTATGATGAAGTTTTTAACCGCAGACGATTTAAGTAACAAATAAAACTGGAATCACGGAACCTGCCGATTTTTAAGCTATTTCATATCGCTTGTCTACGCCTGATAACTTCATCATCATCTTGAATTTCAACAATGCCATTACATCAACAGCCTACTGTATTTAATTATTTAATTATTGAGGTTGCAGCCGTCCATGTTGTCGACGAAAACATTTATAATTTGAGAAATGATCAGTCTTATGTAATGTTACAGCGGCAGTATATCATTCAATCTCGAATTCGTTTGTCATCAGTGGCACCGCGTTTTGACAGAGTTCACGATGATTCAATTAGAGCAAAGTTTTGTTGTAGATGTAAATAATGATATCAACATCTTGTATTTGCCTGACAACTTGTTCGGGCCGTTTCCATGATCTGTTGGTGCTTCTGAGAACAAAACTGTTCGTGACGTCGAGATCTACTTCAAGTAACAATTTCTGTCAAGGACATGTATTGCAAAGCCTCACTGATTCAACCACAATTTTTGTAGCGATCTCGTAGTTTCTACATAGGTTTGGATGTCGTGGAATAGAAAGTGAGTCTAAATGTAGCCTAAAAGGAAAATGATTGTTCTGGGACAAATCGGGCACTGAATTAGTTGATCTGTTTCCAGGCCGTCATATTAATGTTCTGTTCATGCCCTAGTCTCCCCACCCTCAAGTAAAAGCCCACTTGACTTAGTGGCCCGTTTTAACTCAAACGTCGTCTGTGCTCGTAAGTGAAGTGGCAGACCGGATAATTATAGCCCCTCTACTGTATTATATCCCACTGTGGTGATCTATATCACAATCATTATAGGTAATTGGTCATTATTGTGATATCATCATGACAGGAACAGGTATTGCAGAGATTGTGTTGATGATGATGATTTTGAGGTCGGGGGTCTCAATGATTATCCAAACATTGCAAGATGTCTTACATACTGCATTAGAAAACGGGTGCATATCGAGCAATTATGTTGAGTTATGCTGTAAATGACTAATCGGATTATCTAGAGATGAAATAGCTGAGAAATTGGCTTATGAGATTGAGGAGGAGTTCATTAATCGCCCCTATACAATTCCACTCAGCGATGATATGTGGGGACCTTGGTTCGGAATGGTTGGAACATTATAGGGGGACTGATACAATATTTCACTAATCGAAAACATCACAGGATAGGTCATTGACGCTTCGCACCACAACTATCAATATGGCACTTTTATACAGCCGGTAACCTAAAGATGACAAAGGCTCTGTTTTCCAGGTCTTTGAACGTCAATAGGGAAAATGTCGCCATCATTATGGTAGACAGAGGGGCCAATCTATTGTTAACGGATCAATATGGGAATACTCCATTGCACATCGCAGCTGTTCGGGGCCTGTATTATATTCCTCATCACATGGTATTACTTCTTATCTCAAACGTCTATAGAAATATCGCCGTCATTAAGATCTTGGACAAGATCAAAATGTTCAAACCACAAGTTATTGATATCAAGAACTCGGGTGGTGATACCCCACTCCACATGGCAGTTCATTATGATCAGTTAGTCGTATATACTTTTTGATTTTGATCTGCTGTCAGTGAGTTCTACCGGTTTATAGGAACTTGATTGTCGAGCGTCTGTTGGACAAAGGGGCCGATCCATCTATAACGGACAATGATGGGAACACCCCATTTCACATTACAATGTCATCTGCATTGTATATCGCCCACATCTCACCAAATTTTAAAGTTGGTACTAATGTGTCCACAGGACAGACGAAATCATGCTCTCATGCATACAACATATGAATATCAACCACCGGAACAACAAAGGGTCCACACTGCTCCATACGGCTATAAAATATGAACGGTTGGTCGTAATTTTGTTCCTTGACACAGATCAGCGCCTCAGGAAACTGGTTATTCAGAGGAGTTGTGGTCAAGGATCTGGTGGATAGAGGGGCCGATCCCTCTATCTCGGATGATGGTGGGAACACCCCATTTCATATCAATATGCCATCTGCATTGTAAATGCACCAAAATTTCACCAATCAGCAAAGTTTTTACTGATGTGCTCACAGGACAGACGAAATTTTTTTCTCATGCATACAACATATGAATGTCAACCAGCAGAACAACACTGGGGCAACACTCCTCCACACTGCTATACAATGTAAACGGTTAGTCGTAATGTTGTTCCTTGACACAGATGAGCGCCACAAGAAAACTGGTGGTTTAGGGAGGTTTCGGTGAAACATCTGTTGGATAGAGGGGCAAATCCCATCATTGCTAATCACAATGGTCTTACAGCACTGCACCTCGCAATTGCGCATGGCCTGTATACTGACCTGATTTTCAATATACCATGAATCCTGATTGAAGTTTTACAGGAATCAGCAGATCATCATTCAGATCATTCATGCGGGGAGGCCAAAACCATCTCATCTTCTGTTCCAAAGTGGCATGACGGAACACTTCTATTCGAGTATAATTCACAGATTGATTCGTGGCCTGTATTGCTTCGATGTCAATCCAGCACATTTAAGTGGCTGATTTGATCTCACAGAAATACAGACCTCGTTATTGAAGTGTTTAAACTGTCATGCGATGGAATAATCAATTTGCGGGACCAGAACGGGCGAAGTGCTCTTTTTTTTGCAGCTTGGCGTGGGTTGGTAAATTTACTGTCTAGGTCTCATCAGCTCTTTCAGCGTTTTTCTTATTAATAGTGCTGATATCGCTCAACTTTTGTTGGAGAATGGTGCCGATCCTACCATAACGGATATATATAACCTATGGCCATTTCAAGACACATCGACGTAACTTGATGAAATCTCACACAATTTTCAAATATACCCTGAGGTGAACACAGGACCGACGAAATCTTCATCTCAATGATACAAAACGTTGATGTCAACCACCGATACATTGATGGGTCCACAATTCTCCATTTTGCCATTAGGCTTCGTCGGTTGGGCGTGATTTGTGTTGGACACTGACCAGCCTTTCAATACAACTGATTTGTTAGGGATGGGGTGGTCAGGTATCTGTTGGATAAAGGCGCCAATCCTACTATTGCTGATAATTTTGGAAATACAGCACTGCATCGTGCAGTACACAGTGACCTGTATGCTGTTCAATTTGCTATTATTATGGTATCTGATTAAAATCTCACAGAAATCAGCAGATACTCGTTCATCTACTTGTTGCGGCGCGGCCCAAGGCGGTCTGTAATCTGGGCCAGAATGGAATGACCCAATTTTCTGGGTGTTTAAACGGAGAAGGGAATCATGATGATCGGTATCTGCTCAAATGTGGATCTAGCACATTCAAGTCACTGAATTCATCTCACAGACAGATTGGCGACTGCGAAATAATTAATATGAGGAACCATAAGGGCCAAACTGCTCTCTTATTAGCGTTTCGGTTTTCGCGGTTGGCAAAGTTTACTGTCTGGATCTGAACCGTCAATTATGGGGTTTTGTCGCAGTCACCGAATCGGCCAACTGTTGTTTGAAAGAGGTGCTGACCCGCACTTAGCGGATAATGATGGGAACACATTCTTGCATTTCAACATGCCTGGGTTCCTGTAAATTGCTCAATCTGCATCAAATCTTCAAACATGATTGGAATTGCTCACAGGACAGACGAATTCATCATTTCGACCATAAAAACCATGAATATCTACCACCACAGCAGTCATGGAAACACTTATCTCCATCAAGCTGCTATATGTAATCGGTTGGTCTTATTTCGTGTTTGACACTGATCATCATCTCTCTAAACATGATTTGTTAGGGAAAACGTCATCAAGCATCTGTTGGATAGAGGCGCCAATCCCAAGGCTCGTAACTATTACAAGAATACAGTTCTGCACCTTGCGGTAGAGCATAACCTGTATACTGATTGAGTGTCCATATATCGTCAAATGATCTGATCTATATCTCACAGAAGTGAGCAGATCGTCATCGATATAATTGAATCAAAGGATCTCCGTCAAGTGTATCAGGATAACATGAAGAGCCGGTGTGGGTTCTTTGGTGGATTGCTGAGTTTTTGTGACCTGTCCATGCTCGCACATATGTTTGAAACATCGAAATCGCTGAATTAATCTCACAGGAAACTGCAAGACATTCTCTTTCCAACGTGGGACCAAGAACTACTCAACATCCAAAACTGGTGTGGCAAAACTGCTCTACATTTGGCAGTTTCGAAACAGCGGTTGGGCAAATTACGCCTGATCAACCACCTTTAATTGATTGACTAATTTGAATTGGACAAATTTCAGGGTCGATCTGGTTCGGGTTCTTTTGAAAAAAGGCGCCTCCCGCACCATTAAGGCTTTGGGTGACACAGCGCTGGATTTGGCTATTGAGAAGAAGGAGGCAAACAGTACACCAATCGCCGCCACAATTGTTGACCTTTTTCGAAAATAGTGGCTTTGAACTGCATTGTATAAACTGCTGCTTTTTTTTGGCAGATTTCACTTGGTTCATGTTTGAACACAGTAGATTTCGGTTTGTCGCCAAACACACTTTTCTAAATGCGAAAGGGAAACACAGTGCAATTGTGAATCATGCCGTGAATGAACGGGATCACTTCAAAGATCAGGGACGATTCATCATCTCGCCGCCATTGCTCATCAAACATGTTGCCAACCAAACACTGCAAGGCTTCGTATTCATTGAAAGTTTCTCTTATATTAGCCATCATTCAGTTATAGATTTCCTTGCCATTTATACCGCTCCTTCCCAAAGGAATCTCTACGACACATAAGAAAGACTTTTGATTGGGAGGGATGGAAACTGAAGCCCCAGCGTGCAAGGACAGCTGACAAGCATGAGAGCAGAGCAGGAACCGCTCTGCCAGGTTATAGAGGCACTAGCGAAGCGCCTACTTCCGGCACCCTCGGAAGCGGCCGCGGTGGAGGAGCCAGATGTCAACGCGACACGGGAACGGCCGAGACTTCATCATCCCAGTCCCCACAGGGCGGTTTAACCCACCGACGTTGGCGACATGCACTGCCAACTCGTTTTGAGACAGCGGTCATATGGATCAACCTGGCAATCTCGACGGTTCGCATTCTCGAGAACGAAGATCGACGAGACGTCGAGATCTGGATTTGCACGCGTATCGGGCATCATTCGCTCGTAGAGTTGGTCGCTTCCGCTGAGCGAATGCTTCCGGACGACCCGTACGAAGAGGTGCTCTTGTATGCGCGCGACCGGATTCAGAAATCGTTGGAACAGGAGGACGGGAACCAATGGATGGAGGCCGCTTGGGCCGTCCGCCAACGACCGGAACAGCCGTTGACGGCGTTCCTCGAGCGGCTTGAAACAACGATCAATGAACTGCAGGCCAATCTGCCGGGGCAAGCAACAACCGAGTTTATACACTTGGCCTACCGAGCAAGTTGGTGGACAAAACCCGGGACAGGCTGGAAACCACCTATTTGTGAATCAACAGGTAGTTTCCAGCCGCCATGCTTGCTCGGTGGACCAGTTATATAAACTCGGTTGTTGCTTGCCCTGGCAGATTGGCCTGCAGTTCATTGATCGTTGTTTCAAGCCGCTCGACCAGAAAGTGGCTTTCTGGGCCGCGCTTGTAGAAAGGAATTCACAAGTTGAGGAACAACCGAAGAGATCGAAATAGAGGACTCCCATGTAAAATCAGCTGGCTCAAAACCCTGCCAACCGATCAACAGTTCGATCTCACCGGTACCAGCGTTGCGCCTCAAATCGCGAAAGGAGGAGACGTTATATGTAGCACCCTGCGATGCGATATTGTGAAGGAGCGGCGTTGTGACGTTGAGGGTCTTGTCATGGTAATACATCAGACATTGATCATGTTTTGCCGAAATGTCCAAAGTGATCAAATTTTCTACCATGAACACGTACGTGTTGACCACGTCAACAATCTGTGCTGAACCGAACCAGTTGACACAGGATTTCTTACTCTGACTCGGTGAAGAGTAGAGCACATAATCGCCTGTAGTAAAATTAAGGTCGACGGTGGATCTGTGATTTCGACGAGAACGGTGCTTCTGGGCGCGTTATCTGAATACACGATCAGCCACTTCCGTGTGCATGGACTCCAGAGCGTCAGAAAGATCGACTGTGATCTCATTGATTCGCTGTGGAGCTATAGGAACACTGATAATGGTGTCACTGTGAGGAAGGAAAATTGACGACCATAAACAAAAAGTCATCGAAAGGAAGGATGAACTCCAACAATAACGTCTTGAGAGTGGATAGAATATGTCGATTGACGATCTCTACTGTCCTGTTTGCCCATTGAGTGTAGGCGGTAATCAAGTGTCGAACGATATGTAGACGAGAACTCAATTAACAACCACACTGTTCTTTGAAGTATGATCCCTGATCAGACTCGTGTTTACAACTATCCCGAACCGCTCAAACCAGTCGATGAGAGCGTGTTCGCAGGCGATCAATTCAACAAAACCCCTGAAATCATCCTTCAAAACGAGCACATATGAAAATTGATGTGCTTGGTTGGCACTCGGTTTAGAGATGTACAAAAAATCATAGTGTAAAACAGGGTCAGCTTTAGATGAATGAATAGCTGAACCATATGGTCAGGGCACAACTGCACCACGAACCCGTAAACAGTGGAGGAAGTTCGAAACAAACTCTTGAATATCTCCCACCATATCCGGCCACCAAAACCGGGACTGTATTGTCTTGATGATGTTCTCAAAAGTGAGATGGGTCGAGAGTTCCCATACGGGCGATGACCATCAGACGAATTAGGAGAGACGTAGAAGCGATCCAGAGTTGACCTGAAGACGTTCTCCAGGCTGTGCTTCCAGGAGAGAGATGAAGTATGTGAGTCTGAATAATCAAGCCATCAGGACCGGGTTCAACGTGCTCATTATTGATGTAGTTGGACTGGTCTTCGGCGATGGATTGTATTTTTGGCCAGATGAAATGGTCAGCAATTCGGTAAGACTCGAAAGGGACAGCGAGTTTTTTTATGTGAGTTGTGCATTAGTGGCGACATCGGCCGAAACAGGCGGTGGTGATGAGACACCCCAACGAGTGAAAATGTCAGCCCTAATATTATCGACCCCTTAAATGTGTTCGATGTGGAAATCGAAAGAGTGAAGTTGAAGTTGCCACAGTTCCGAGCTGGTCTCCACAAGTACGGCTGGAGGGGTACTGTAGCTAGGAGATCGTGGATCAAAAAGATATACGAGATCGCGGTGGTCAGTGAGAAGGAGGAATGGTTTACCGGAAAGAGAAGATTTCAGGCGATGACACCCTTCCACGATCGGATACCCTTCTCTTTCAATGATTGCCCAGTTGAGTTGGATCCCTTGGAATCTGCCACTTAAACCAATTAGTTCATGCCTTTGCTGTGCATGAGGATTTGACACATCTTCGGTAGGAATTTGTGTCAGTACAACTGACCAGAAGAGTTTGGTCAGATATTTTAGAGTCTTCTTGAGATTTGTAAAGACAATTTCGTGTTGTGAATTCCAGCTTATACTACAGAGATTGACCTTCTTCAGAGTGTTGCTTCTTAGACTGCCGATTGAGCGCGATGCAGCGAGGAGCAGTTGCTGAAGTGGATCTACGAGAGAAGCGAATCTGGGTATCGAGGAACGGAGCCAATTCAGACCACAGATGGATCTTTGCAATTCGAACAGTTTGAGGGCGGAGGCTGACAATTCGAAGTCGATACGTAATCGGGGTCGAATGTGACGCCATCAGCTGAAATTACACGGCCACTCCATTTTACCTGAGATGGAAATAATTCTCTTCTGTCGGGATTCAATTTGATACAGTGATAGTGGAGTTTGTCCAGTATTTTGTTGAGCACCTCGAATTAGTCGTTTGGACTATTATCGTATCCTAGAATATCGCCAACCCATAGAAGTGTGCCAATCATAAAATGGGTCGCCCAATGCTTCTTTCCTTCCTGATTGGAATGCGAATACGGCGCCAGCAAGACCTTTTATGATTCTACGAGGTGTTAATACAGGTTCAATCGTCATAACGATCACAACTGCCCACGAGTCGTGATGTTGTGGGAACTGCCACTATCCCTCCAACGCATCCAGTAGTATGAAAACGGAGGCGGAGCGAAGGTGTGTTAGAATGGTGTCGACATGAGGCATTGACCACGACAACCACGTTCGGTGCACTTGTTGACTTCCTTTGTGTCGATCGTAAGACGATGTCCTCGTACTTCTACGTCCTTCTTATCAACAACATGACCTTCTGAGCCGTATCTGCTGTGGAAATGTCTTAACACAAAAGTTAGATTCTAGGGATTTAACATGGTCGTGCATGAACTGCTGATGGATTTGGGCATAGCGATGGCTCTTGGCGCGAAATGGAGTGGCGCCTGGCGTAAGAATTAGCCTGATTGGAGTCACCTATTAGCAGGGGGATCACGACCCAGTTTTAGTCGCCACATGTCTGGTTTAATGATTTCTGTATAGAGGCGGTGACGGCGACCTGCAGGTTGACCATTCTTCACCGCTCGATTACACATGTTCTCGTTGAGCCGCTCCAATTTCCGTCGTCATAATGAGATATTCGATTCCCGGTTCATCGGATTCAGCGGCAGATCGAGTCGGGAGATGAAATTGTATTCGTTTATCGGAGAGAGGTGGTGTAAGTGATGGTGCTGTTTGTGTCGGTGGATCTTCAATCGTTAAGTGTTCACCCACCGCCACTCGAAGCTTATCCATCAACACAACGTCCGGATCGATCCCCAAAGCAAACAATTCCGGTTTACCAANGAGCGAAGGTGTGTTAGAATGGTGTCGACATGAGGCATTGACCACGACAACCACGTTCGGTGCACTTGTTGACTTCCTTTGTGTCGATCGTAAGACGATGTCCTCGTACTTCTACGTCCTTCTTATCAACAACATGACCTTCTGAGCCGTATCTGCTGTTGAAATTTCTTAACACAAAAGTCGTTAGATTCTAGGGATTTAACATGGTCGTGCCTGAACTGCTGATGGATTTGGGCATAGCGATGGCTCTTGGCGCGAAATGGAGTGGCGCCTGGCGTAAGAATTAGACTGATTGGAGTCACCTATTATCAGGGGGATCACGACCCAGTTTTAGTCGCCACATGTCGGGTTTAATGATTTCTGTATAGAGGTGGTGACGGCGACCTGCAGGTTGACCATTCTTCACCGCTCGATTACACATGTTCTCGTTGAGCCGCTCCAATTTCCGTCGTCATAATGAGATATTCGATTCCCGGTTCATCGGATTCAGCGGCAGATCGAGTCGGGAGATGAAATTGTATTCGTTTATCGGAGAGAGGTGGTGTAAGTGATGGTGCTGTTTGTGTCGGTGGATCTTCAATCGTTAAGTGTTCACCCACCGCCACTCGAAGCTTATCCATTAACACAACGTCCGGATCGATCCCCAAAGCAAACAATTCCGGTTTACCAATTATGACAACACAGTCTGAGAGATCTTCACGCGTCCCAAAGCATTCACGACGTCGCAAAGTGACTTTGGCGCCAATAGGTGAATCAAGGGCGAGGTCCAAGGTTGCGGAACCTATAAAGGTGGAAGTAGATCCCGCTACCGCCTGTTTGGGTGTGATTGGCTCATCGAAGAAGCGGCTGGGGACGTGTGTTCCTGCCGCCGGTGGTTCCGTCTGACTGACCGTTTTTCAGACGCTGACAAACGCGGTTTGACAGGTCGATTAGCAAAATTCGGGACGGGGGAAGTATCGGTCCCACCGGCGAATCCCTGATTCCATGATTATTGAGGAACTGCCTCAGGAGACTGGATTGAAAATAACAATTTAATGTCACAATTGCGGCGTTAACTTTGAAAAGCAGAATAAAATAAACAGCCCAACTGACTTCTTGGGCGACACCTAAAACATGACCACCTTTTAGCAATTATCAAGCACATATTTAATACTAGACATACTTTTACAATAGTCTTTAGTTTCAAATAACATCATTTTTGAAATCTGGTACCTGGTTGTTATCGGTGCGATGACAATCAGGAATGGGTTGATCAGTGAACACGTAAGTCCTCTTGCCATCAAACCCTACTCGGCCTTGTTTCGCCTTCGTCTCATGAGGTCATCCCGCCGGTTGCCGTCCTTCTCCTCGGTCGTTTAGAAGGTATGGGCGTCCCTTTGTAAGTTCGTTTTCG
The DNA here is from genome assembly GCA_900404475.1 of Spongospora subterranea. Lineage (NCBI taxonomy): Eukaryota > Endomyxa > Phytomyxea > Plasmodiophorida > Plasmodiophoridae > Spongospora > Spongospora subterranea. The sequence goes on along the minus strand of OUQQ01000217.1, from coordinate 5,151 downwards.
ACATAACGAGTGTCTCTTCTCAATCGCAGATTCAGGACGAATGCCTGTTTGACAACGATGAGGAATTTGCAGTTGCTGGAGCGATTGAAAAATCTCTGTAATTTGTTCGCGTAAGTTTTTGATAGTTTTTCAATTTCAATAAACTTTATAAAAAATTTAATTTAAATTTTATAAAAAATATTATTTTTTAAAAAAACTTTTACAAAACATACAAAAAATTTTTAAAATTTTAAAGAATTTTTTTTTAGTAAAAAACTTTCTATTCTCGAGAAGCAAAATTCTGGCTTGAATCTCATTTTCTCGAATTTTAAGATCATGCAATTTCTGTAATTTGAGTTGCCGATCGCGCTCAGCGTCCTCCAGTGTAATGGTTGCACCACTTTCGTTGTTATGGCTGCTTCTTTTCCTGAACTTCTTGCAGTGATCGCATCAAGCTTGGACCTGGGGCTAAGAAATTTTTTGGTACTTTGACAGGGTCCAGGTCCTGGAAACGGCATTTACGGTATAAAGAGCTTGTAGTCTGTTTCTGTTTATTCTACTTAGTGTTTAGCACTTTAGATCTCGCGAATCTGATCAATATTGGCCGAGATATAGCCCCCGCACCTGAGTGTCTCTGCGCACTGGTCAAGACGGTTCTGGAGGAACAGGGAATACTTTGGTGACAGCCAGTACATCTACACGAACCTCAGTCCTACGACTCCTACGCCAGCTGATGAGGCCCCTGTGCAACGGGACTACTCATCGCCGTTTGAGCAGAGTGACCCCAAGTGTGCATACCTCCCCACCCGCTTGCCCAGTGGGGAGGTGAAAGTTCTACACAAATCCAGAGGGCGCGAATGAGCACGTATCACAGGTGTTCTTATCTGAAGGGATGTCAAGCAGGGCGAGGGGGGCTCTCACGCAAGCTATCTGGGCCGCGACGTCTTCCCTGCAGGTCGTGCAAGAATGGTCCATCTCGCAACCACGTGCGGTCGCGTCTCGCTGTACTAATGATGAGAGCCCCCCTCGCCCTGATTGACATCCCTTCAGATATGCTCCTTCGGCTGCCGTGCATCACACACAACACCTGTGATACGTGCTCATTCGCGCCCTCTGGGTTTGTGTAGAACTTTCACCTCCCCACTGGGCAAGCGGGTGGGGAGGTATGCACACTTGGGGTCACTCTGCTCAAACGGCGATGAGTAGTCCCGTTGCACAGGGGCCTCATCAGCTGGCGTAGGAGTCGTAGGACTGAGGTTCGTGTAGATGTACTGGCTGTCACCAAAGTATTCCTTGTTCCTCCAGAACCGTTCCGGAGCCATGATGAGGTGTTCAGTGGCCGCCGCGACGTCGCCGCTCCTCGAACGACGGAATGAGTGTCGCAGCGTTGTACGAGGACCAGAATGCTCCGGAGTTCGTGAATCCCACGATGAGGCGTCTCCATTCCCGCAACCCTTTCGGGACACCTTCAATGCGAAGCGCACGTGTGCCACCTCCGCCGATGCTTACACCATTAGGCGCCGCACCGAGTGCCACCGCGGTTGCTGCTCCCCTGACGACCCAAGTGCGGAGCAACGGCCCTAGCTGCCATCTTTCCCACGGCGAGCCACTCATGTACTCGCTCTGGTCGTTGCTGTGAAGCGGAAGTTCGGAACGTCGTGCGTCCCTCCGACTTGCCCTTCCCATCCTCTGCGGTGTAATCATCGTGCGTGGTCTCAGGTAGACGTCTTACATGAGAATGGTGAACGCACGCAGCGACCACGACCACGAGGAGCAACGCGAGCACGGAAGTATGGACTTCACAGCGGTGCTTGCCGGACCCCATTTCGACTTCCCAATGAAACTTTGAACCTCGGCTCCGCCGTGCGCTCACAACACTGGATTCCAATGGCAACCCTTAACGGTGTGTCCTCCAAGAGTGCAACCCGTCGTCGAGTGTGCTACGACGGATCCAACATCGTGCACGCGCTTCCCGTGTCATCTTACTCGTTCACCAAGCTGAACTTTGAGAACCTGTACCTGAAGAGGGTGTCCAGTGAGGACGAGTACCTATCCAAATGCAGTGATAAGCCACACGTGGATTGCACGGGGCACTTGTGCACCAATGCGCCGGAATGTTGTTGTTTTCGGGGAGTAGGTGCACCGTGATGGGTTGACGTGCGAAGACAGGTTCTACAAGTGCATCGAACCCTACGTGAAACGGACAAGTCCTGCTGGCACAGAGGCGTAATGGTATCTTGAGATATCGTATGCGCCATCGCAGCCGGTACATGGAAACTTGGCGCCTGGTATCAGATCGCTCATCCACCTCTGGACTTGTCTTGACTCTTCTCCCCCAATAGAGGCAATCGGATGGGGCTTGTTCCATTCTTGTGGTTGAAGTCGCAGCAGCTTGCTCTTGGCCTCCTCCGGTCGCCACGCCTCCTCTCTGATAGTGCACCGAGCTGCTTCATGCTCAATGGTGTCACTCATATTCTTTGTCGCGTCGGCTGTTAAAGCAGTTTCCCGATTCGTGGCTGCTTTTCGATATTCTACCAAGTATCGCCGGTTTCGTGCCATCAACGTCTTATAAAATGAGCTTCGAGCCCAAAAACGCCTCGCCTGGCTCTTGATGTCTTTAGTCGCCGCTTCGTAGATCTTGGGGGCAAGAAGTCGACTTCCTTCCCGACTCAATCCCATCATCCGCGCCTCAAACTTGAGTCTTAGCTGGTGCTGCCGCGTTCGAGCCGGTGCCATTCTCGCCATGCGCCTCATCAAGTGGTTCCCGCGCCCGGAGCCGATGCATCTGACTATGCACCGTCCGATGAACCTGTCGACCATCTCCAACGTGCCTCTCTTGGGGCTCAAAATCGCCATGCCGTACTCGAGTCTTGACCTGCAGAACGCTGAAATCAGTGCCTTCTTTCTTGCCAGCGACAGCAGCGGAGTGGGGAGGGCGCCCGTCTGCTCCAACCCGAATCTGGCCCTTGTCGCTTGCGCCAGTCTTGTCTTGATCTGGCCGTTGTGGTCGAATTCGTCCTGCGGTCATCTGCGCGCCCAGAAGCTGCACCGCCTCTTTCACCGGGATCGCCTGGTCTTGGAGTGTGAGCGCAGGCCAGCCGTTCTCCACTGTCAGCGACACGACCGACTTCTTCACATTGTAACTGTAATTGTGATCTCGAGGGTATTCTTCGGCAGCCTTCAACATCGCTTGCACGGCTTGGTTGTTCCAGTGGAAAAGGGTCTGCTCGTCAGCATACATGACAACGGGAATGAGCTTACCTCCAAACCGTGGACTCCCACCGAACGGGCGACACGCTTCTTGCAGTTTCAGCGGCAGGTCATCGACGAGGATGTTGAACATCGCCGGGCTTAGTACATCGCCTTGCGGGACGCCGACTTGCACCGGGACCGGGTCGCCTTTCTTTCCGTCTAAAAACACCACAATTGAGCAACGGTCCAGCAGAGATTTCAGTACCCCTAACAGGTGTCGTGAACAGCCTCGCGCCAGTTTTCGCCAGATTAAAGCTCTCGCCGTCCGGTCGTACGCCTTGCGAATGTCCAGCAGGACTGACGTGAGCGGCCGCTTCTTCACATTTGCATAATGACTCGTCAGCTCATCGACCACGTACACGGTATCCTGAGCGCCAACTCTTGCTTGAAAACCGGTTTGCAGAACATGGTGCTGGATCAGGTCCTTCTCCCACAAAACTTGTCGGATACAGAGCTCGAACATCTTCTTCATGTGACACTGCAGCGCAATTCCTCTCCAATTCCCGACCTCCGACAAGTCCTCGCCTCGCTTCGGAATCGGGAGCATGAACGCCTATCTCCAGATTGTCGGGGACGCTTGATGGGCCCACAAACATCGATACATCTCATGCAGCATCTGTGGCGATGGCTCCGGGCAGCATTTGAAGACGACAGCGGGGAGATTATCGGGCCCCATCGCCTTTTTCCATTTGAGCTTGAAAATTCTTGCCTCGATGCTTGTCGCGGAAAATGCCAGCTTTTCAACTTGATCAACGCAGGACATCGGCTTACGTGTGGCTTGGAAGTCTTCGGATGGCGTATCGTCAGATTGGGTAAATAACTCGCGGTAGTGATCAGAGAATTGGGCCAGCGAGGGGCAACTACCTCCTTGCGCGTCGGCGTCCCCATCTTGAAACGATTCCATCAGCGACTTGACTTTGCTGATCACATATCCGTTCGGCATCTGGTCCATCGTGCCCCAATCCGCTGTCCTGTGAGCCTCAAAGGTGCGATTCGCTTCCGTCGGTCTCCAGCAGGCAACTCCGTTCAGTGCTTCTCGGAGCTCGGAACAGGTTCTCGAGTACGCTTCGTCGACCAGAATCTGGGCGGCCAGGATGGCATCGTCATCATCGGGGTCGTCGTGAACTTGATCGTCCAGTTCGACGCCGACCTGTTGTTATAAGGTGTTCAGTTCGCCCAGCACCGATGTCAGCAGGTCCTTACAATCAGCAGAGTGTTTGCTTTCCCGCGCCAGCGCTCCTCTTGCTCCGTTCCATCGTTCGGGGTCTTTCGCCGGCGGGACTCCTGGCTCCGGAATTGTGATCGTGACCAGTTGGTGTGGCGTCGGTGTCGGCGACGGGGCGACAGCAATCGCAGCGTGAACCGTGCCACGAACGAGCGCCAGGTCGACAACAGAGCGCGTGTCGCGGTGAATCCACGTCCATCGATCGTCGGATCTGCTCAGACAAGAGTTCAGCAACCGCAAATTCGTATCGTTTGCAAAATCCAGGACCACGCTGCTGCGCGCGTCAGATATTCTGTCCCCGGTGATCGGGCCGAGATGGGCATTGAAATCTCCCAAAACAGCCAGCACACGGTTCGGAAAGTCGTCGGCCGCTTGCAGAAGGCAAGTTGACAATGAACGTAACTCAAACTCAAAAGCTTCCAAAGATAAACTCGGAGGGCCATAAAATCCAGCGATAACCAACAATGAAGAATAGAATATGATCCAGTGGCCGTCACGGCACACTTGAATTGAAAAACAATATGAAATAAATCGCCACGAAAAATGTTACTAATCCTCGCCGTGCATCCGAATGGAGTTCCGACACCCTTTACGTCTTTCCTGCTCCATTCTCCCGTCGGTTGTGCCAGTCCTTGACGCGCTCTGAGCCACGTCTCCGTCAGCACGATCGCATCTATCTGGTTCGCTTCCATTCT
>OUQQ01000216.1:0-29099 GCA_900404475.1 Spongospora subterranea | reverse complement strand
TGTTCGAAAAGCATCGCAATAAGTTGATGAAAAAGTGAGAACTACCACAATGACAGACAATGACTATTCAGCGAAGGGGCGTATTAGTACAGTCGGACCAAGATATTATTATTCGTTCCCTAATACAGTCCACTCACTTCTTCTATTGAACTAACAACCGGTGAACCTGTCGTTAATTTGCTCACAGATGTGTAATGGGGTTACGGCAGCATCTTCAACTTGTTGAAGGCTACTCCCCATAAAAAGGTTTTGAAAGGGACATTTTTTTTTGTCCCAGAAAAAGGTTTTTCGAAACGAATTTATTGGTGAACATATCCAGTCACATCGAGTCAAACGATTGAGGAAGTTGTATCCTCTCGACAACGACGCTTTTTCCAAATGCGGGACTTTATATTTGTTGTTGCCTTGACCTTTTCTTTATTTCGATCATACATCCTTGTAAGGTTAGGAACCCTTTATTCAGGGCAACAGGCTCAAAATTACTGAACGCTTCTTCTGTAGCCAGAAAAAGTTCGTCGATATTGCGTTCGCGGTAGTTGATGATGCAGACTTTTGTATGGATCGAAAAAATCTTAAGTCGAGTACGTTAAGGTCGGGACTATTTGCGGGTTGGTGACACAGCTGGATTAGGTAATCCTGGCCCTTCGATGCTTCCTTGATAATCGGGTCCTTGCAGTATCCTGCTGCACATAGATTCTGCTTTGTGTTTGACCAGTCCCTCTTCTAGACCACTTTTCGTGTATTGCTGGAAATACTCGAGATAAGCATATTACGGATTTCTGGCTTTCCAGCTGATGTGCATGCTTTTGTCTCCATTGTTCCTGCTGCTTTTTCTTTTTGCAAGCTCTTTGTATACCAATGGCCAGATTCCGATGCTTCCGTCGAACACTTGCTTGGACCTCGTATCGTACCATGACCTTGATACCGCCGCTAGAAACATCACCTTTGTGATGAATCTCTTACTTTTTGCTGTACGAGGAGGAGGGTCTTCACCTATCGCCAAGTGGTACCTTTGGTTAGTTTTGATCAGGTAAAACCACTTTTCGTCTATGTGAACAGTATTCATCATGAGGTCAAAACTGTAATCATTGTTCGATGGATTCACGTCGAGATGAGAGATGCAAAAATTGAATTTGTTCGAGTTTGCTCCGCTCTTGTCAAATAGGGTTGGGGCTTCATCAATCCTCCTTCCTTGATACGGCGATGCAAAGTGCTTTTGGAAACATTCAAGTAATACGCCATCGAGCGAATATTTTGGGGCAATGTCAACGGGATAGTAATGATTGCCTTAAGATCCAAAGTAACTGCCTTCTTACGTCCGGACCTGCCAACAAATCTAGCTGCTGTATCAGGTATCAACCTCCCTTCTGGTATTAATTGACAGCCAACGATTGTAGATTTTTCTGATTGAGGTTTCACTCACTTTGAATCTTGTTGCAGCGGCGGAAATGGTTCCTATCATCAACTTATCTGACACATCCGGATTCTTCCTTCTGGGCACTGGGAAATCAAAAATGGCACGGCGCTCATCATCGCTCAGCTTCTTTTTCCGCAGTTCGACCTCAGAGGCAACCATTGTTAACAATGGTCTACACCCAAATCTACATGCGAAATGTGATCCTGAGTTAGGTCCCATAATGGCGATTGCCTCATTTACCAATGGGTATATCCTGGATGGCCCTTCTTAACACTGCCCTACAGCACTTGAACTTGTTGGCAATTTTTAACAAAAAAATTATAGTCGGATTCTACGCCAATTTGCCTATCTACGATTACCAATAATATCCCTGTAGCCGTTAACTTGTCGAACTATTGGCGAGTTCATTGTCCTTCTTGGCTGAAGTACAAATCGAATCTTTCGCCATGAATTACGCAATATAAACAAAATTCAAAAAAATTCCGGTTGGCACTTTACATCTGGTTGTCAGGCATGCGGGTTATGCAGCTTAGAGATGAAATCTGAAACCTTTTTATGGGACGGAACGAGCATTGATTAGTCGAAGATTATAAAGCGGATCCTGAGTAGATCCGACAATGGGGTCGCAAGTTACAGTGTAATTTTGAACGTGGTAGAAGCGCTTGTAGTTTCTTCACTTTGCGCCCGTTGATGTATATTCATCTTTCCGTTTGGCAGCACATATCTTGCAAAACTCAAGGATGATATTGTTACGTGTGGTTTGTAAATAGAGACGCCCAGGAAAGATTTCAAAGAAGTGGGAGACCATTAGCAGGAAAGTATTGTTGTGTCCTGAACTAAATTACTAATTGCTTCAATAGGGTTTTACATCGGGTGACCGACGCGATTTGCGATTTAGCACCAAAGTTTATCAACCTACCTGGCAATGAAGTAAGATCAGATGCAATCCCACACTGTACCCATGTTTTCAAATTGTCGAATGGCTTTGAAAGGAACTCACATTCCTGCCTTTGTTCCGGCTGCATCTGCAGGACCGTAACTCCCGTGACGAGAGGATGGACGATTTTCTGACGTTGAAGGGTGCGATTTTGAAAGTTTTGGAGCTGCGAGGTAAGGAGCGGACGAGAGTGGACGTGATTGCTGTTGGGTGGTTGTCAACATGTGTGCGAGGCTGGGCTGCCATGCAGTGTCTGATGAGGTCGCAGGAGCAGCTGTGGCGTCAACAGATTTGTGAAGTCGTAGTCGTCCGCGCTCCAGTTTTGGAACCCTCCCAGTCGGACAAACAAGCAATGGGCCAGGTCTGTCCTCATCACCAATGTTTTGTTGCCATTCCCCATCCGAGTTTTCGATATGCGCATGTTGGACCAGGCTGCCCAGTGTTCATCGGTAGATCGTGCGTCCTGCGAAATCATCAGACACTGCATGGCAGCCCAGCCTCGCACACATGTTGACAACCACCCAACAGCAGCCACGTCCACTCCTTTCCCTCACAGCTCCAAACTTTCAAGGACCACACTCTCCAACATCAGAAATCGTCCGTCCTCTCGTCACGGAAGTTGAGCAGTTGCTGGCTGCCATCTTAAAAATGCTACCGAGGTGCACGTCTGACCATAACCGATGCCATCCAGAATAGCCAGCGGATATTGATATATTCCCATACGAGATCTTGTTTGTGTTGCGTCTCGCCACCGACAATGCGGGCTGCCTTGGAAAGACATGCGTCGAAGTCTGCGCGCGCGAAACATCTACGATGGTGGTGAATTTATGCATAGAGCGGTATTCGTTGAAAACCCTTACGCAAGCATAACAACCGCTCCAAGCCAGATACGATTGAATCATAGCGCCAGGTGTCCTAATAGATGACCTTATGTATGTCGTCTTAACTCATCTCCAGTACTCGGGCATCCGCGAAACAAGGCAGAATAGCCGTCGCATAACAACATTTCAAACATTATGGGCCACAACTTTATTATGAAACACCTAGGTGAACTACAAAGACTTCTCGGATTACAAACAGGATATTTAGACAAAGGCATCGTCCTCACACAAACGGAGTACACGCTCTGTATAATATCAAATTCGGACAGGATACCAGCCATCAACCCCGGTACCGGAAACCTACACGCCTGATGACGACGCTGTCATCACCAGATATCCAATTCGTGAAGCAACTGGAAGTTTTACCTCCCTGGCAAACGCGACGAGACCCGATTCGGCATACAACATTAGCGCCATGTCACCAAGCCCTCGAAAGGATAGCACATTCAAAGAATCATCAATTATTCGAAAGGAACTCCTGATTTAGGTCTAACCCTTACCAGAGAGATCACCAACTTACAGGATGGGCGGACTCCGAATTTGTTGGAGACAGAAGTGATCGTAAGTCGACTACTGGATGGATATTTTCAACTGGAACTGGACATAACGTCATCTTTTGGAAAAGCAAGAAACAAACTACAGTTACTTCATCCACAACAGAAGCCGAATACACTGCAGCTTCCATTGCGACGAAGGAAGCTATATGCTTACAAGCTATGAACTTGGGATAATTGCATGAAGTACGCGACTTTGCATCAAGATAACCAAGGTGCAATTATCCTTGAAATTAATACTTCTAACATGTCGCGGACCAAGCATATAGACGTGAGACATCATTTCATTTGTAAGAAGACACAAGAAGGACGGATCAATATTGTATATTGTCCAACCGAGCTCATGATTGCAGACATCTTACAGAACCACTCTCACATCCACTCTTCGTAAAACATCGCACTACATTAATGGACAAGAGATGTGCAACAGGAACTACCACAGTGACTATTCAGTGTTGGTATGAAAATCCGTTATTCAGATGGCGCGATTCGATTATCGCAGGAAACATATATTTTGAGAGGTCGTTAAGCGGTTTAAACAGGAAAATTGTAAACCTGCCACTACTCCAATAACAGGACCGTACGAGCGAAATGACAATGAGGAAATTACGAATCAATACCCGATACGAGAAACTATTGGGAGGTTATCCTACCTTGCAGAACGGTATAATGATGGCCTACTGCTCCGCCTATATTTTTTCATTATGTGCCCTTCCACATTCTCGATGGGGTGAACAACGTAGTCAGACAAGAGGTTGTCTGCGTTGAAGGGCGACCCTTACGAAATTAAGAAAAAAGACCTCGAAAAAAGTACGATGATGAAGTCTTCATCGGTCCTCATCACGTAATACTGAACCTAATCAAGAATCTGGAAAATCAACCAATGGATGACCAGCAAATGATAATCGGGTATATCCCCCAGGCGTGGGATATTCCTCTTGGCTGCGTCTGTTAACGATCAGTCATGCACATGCCATATTTAACTTGATCGTTGTTAATCCGACCGCGAAGGGCGTTCACAAACTATTTTTGTCAAATATATGTCAACTACTTTCCATATTTATAGTTCAATCCATAAATGTATTAATCAAAACCCAATAAGTCAAGAGAAATATCCCACGCCTGGAACATGATACCCGATTAGATTCATTTGTTGGTCATCCTCTTCATAAAGTTTGCTTTCCAGCTTCTTGATTAGGTTCAGCATTACGTGATGAGGGCCGAAGACACGATCAGTCAGGCACATGACGTATTGGTTTTTGGAAAGTAGTTATATTGAAAAGAATGGTTTGTGAACGGCCCATCGCGGTCTGATCCACAACCATCAATCGATAGATGTATTATTACGAACGTCCAATATGGCATGTGCATCACTAATCGTAAAAAATGTAATTAGTAGATTTATTGATTGTACTTCCAGTATTTTTGTGTTTATGACTAATCTTAAAAAAATGGAACCCCCGCTGGCAGCTACATACAACTTCAGCTGTACCCAATTATGATTGTGTGCCAGTGCGGGTTCAAAAGGAATGAGTCTATTCCATTGCGGTTTTGACATCCCACATCCTTCGAAATTATATTTACGAATTTGAAACTGACTAATGCATTGTGGTTGTGGTCGCGTACAATACTCTAACAAGACGAGTTCGACAAAGTCCAAGCTCGTATCGGTGTATGTGGTATGAGAATGACATCACAGATGGCAACTCTCCCACTATGGCACTGGCAGCTCCTTTGCCATCCATCTGTGTCTGGCAGAATCGCCGCGGACCGCTTTTGAAATTTCTCGGAAAAAATCAACCCAGCACGCGTCCTCGAAAATTCACAGACAACGTCCATCGATGCGCTTTCTAACGCATCTCCTGAAGTTGAAATCCAGGGCGCGCTTCTCGCTTTTGGTGATGACCGGCGCTAATCTATCGTCATTCGTGGGGAAAGATGACGTCGCTTATTGCCGATGCCATCGCCACGGAACCGAATACAGAACTCAGATTGCTTTGGCTGAGGCCGACAATACTGTTCGCTTTGACCAGGAGCTGCAATTCGACGTCACGCTATACCACGACAACGGCGCGGCAGAGTTCGATGAAAAATCGTTTTCCATCACGATTGTCAACGAAACCCGTGATAAAACCATGGCGTGCATGGTGGATTTTGCCTCAATGCTGACTCCAGAGCTAGATCCGGCCACGGTGGTTGAGCGATCTCGTGTCCTGTCATTGCGATCTGGCAAGCCCAACGATACCATTCGCCTTAGGGACGAGGTTAACACTGAACATCTAAATTTTCTAGCTTATCTGTGTGCGGATTTCACATTCTACACTTGATACGGTTATGATTATTTTCATTGTTAACATTTTTCAATACGCGGGAATTGAAGAGAATCTATCACTTAAGAATGTTGAGTGAATAGATGTTGTGTTGCGCAAACTGTTCACAATTTTCTGACATTGATTGGGTATGTTTCCTGTATTCATTGCAAGTAGGTTCCATTGTCATCAGGCGTCATCTTTTCTGTTTTTGGCTTCAAGTGGTTGCCTTAGAGAATTCTTTCCGGGTCTTTGTTTGGCAAATGGATGACCTAATATGTTGCATCTGATCATAGGAATCAACTGTTCCAGTTGGTAATGGACCTGAATTACGAATCGCCCTACGTGCAGCTCTATCCGATGGTCTACCGCGTCAAGCACATTTGAGTCATGTCAATTCGCAAACGATGTCAGCTGGTAAGGCAGCTACTCGGACATCTTTGGTATTGTCGGCGCCACGTGCACAGCGTCAAGTCAATAGTTTCAGTGGACAGCGGGTCGGTGGCGATGCCACAAAAGTCTCCCGACCAGAGCTCGACATGACCGTATTCGACACCGTCAACCCCCCAGTCCCTACACAGACAATCGCCGCTGAGAACGTGGAGGTCGGGAGAAACATCGAAGTGAATGATTTCGTGGAATTGCCGACAATGAAGGTGTATAACACGATGATGATGAACAACTCATATGATGATAGGGGGCAGCAGTTGGCCCCAGATTCATTTGAAAGAATCACCGATAAGTCGGACGATGAGGACGGTTTTGTCGCCGCAAGTGTTGGCCTTGATAAGGCGATCGCCATGATCTCAGCCGGTGGCATATCTCCACCCATATCTAATGACCCATATAAGCCTATGGGTTTCAGGGCAACTCATCGTGCCACTATCCATCAATAATCGACGTTTGACTAGCTTTGTGTGTGAGCAATTGTAGAATAGCACCGTATCGTCTTGACTGGACAGCCATGAACGGGTTCACCATAGCGTATCACTGATATAGATCATTTTGACTGCCTAGGCGTAATTATCAATTACATATGTCAGGGGGGCTGTACGAGAATATCTGTGCCCTTAACAACTACCGCCATTATAGTTGCAACCAATCGTTGATTTTGTAAGCGTTGGTGTGGGTTTATTAAGAGCTATATCGTATGCTGGGGTGTTGGCCAGATGTTTATTGATTCCGCAACCCTTATACCATCAATACACGGAGAAAGCCATTTTCACAAAGTGTCGAAATGCCCAATTGTGTTTTGATATTTTATTGTTCAATGTTGACATCCGACTGTTCATCAAAAACCTCTCAAAAGACTCGCAGATAACCTCCCACCGGTTCAACAAACCATCTGCTCTGCACATTCCACACCAGAATCCGGAAACGTGAAGGAGGGTTTGACTGCACAAGTCGAGAGTCCAGTGGGTGACAGACGGTGGGCGGTTGTGGCGCATAAATCATGACTCTTCTCGACTCCACCCCTGCGACAGGATCAAAATTATCAAGTCCTCGTCATGACGTTAGGGGATATGACGCTTCTTGAGGCATTTGCTCGCCATAAACATGTCGATTTGGGATTGACAGATGTACGGATTGCCCCCGGTACTAGCTGCATCATCTCGGCACCTGCCCACTGCCTTAAAACCGAACTCCTTTATCACATTGCGATAACTGTGGCCGCAAAGGCATCAAGCGTTAAGACTGGCGTGTTATGGCTAGACGCCGATGGGAAGTTCAACGTCCGTCGATTTTCCGAAATCTGCCAAACCCGTCACCAGAGGTCGTGGACAACAATATTGGACAAGGTATCGGTGGCACGAGTGCGTTCGGCCTCAGAGGCTGCACAAACTCTTCACGGCCTGGATCCTGCCCAGCTTATCATCATAATTGATGGCACTGATTCCTGGGTGCATCTCGCTTGCAAACCCAGTTGCAGTCGGTTGCGCCAAATCTTATCTGAGGTGATCTGTCGTTATTTTGGTCCTTGAACTGTTCATGAATTTTCCTAACTTTGAAATTTTGAACTGCATATTCGTGATTGATTGATTCTTACTTTTTTATTGGATTTTCAAACTGCATTATCACTGGTTCCGCATAAACCCAGTTATTGTTGAGATGATTCCAGATGTTTCCATGTCCTAATTCGTCAGTTTAGGTGTGTAGAGGCGGGGCGATACTGTTGATCACAATCAGCGATTCAGCTGGCCTACATGGTCACTCACCATGGCGCAATTGCTCACCAGTCTCAATGACAATGACGATCGCCCAGCAATTGATCACGTCATCGTTCACAGTTACTGTTCATGGTGCAGGTATCAGCTGCAAACGGAGTCTCTCTCTATCGTGCGATGATTTTGGCGTCAGTGTCTTGCCATCTTGACATGCAATTTTAGTTGTTAAATTATGGTTTGGCCTTTCCGAATTAATGGACTGGTTGGTCGGTTGGGAACATTTTCAAATCGCAAAACAAGTTGCAGGACATCTCTATGGGATTGACTGATGTCGTTCAAAGCTGTTCAAATTTTCTCAGTTGAAAAATGGAGATGGCGATATTTCACTTAGCAGATAGATGTACCGGTTGGAGATGATCCATTCCGACGTATAGCATCAGTCTTTGAGTTTACCGGCGGTATCTGTCGAAGAGTCTGTTCCTGTTTTTTGAAAAGTCCCTGTAATTGACCATTATCAAGCGCATAAGGTTATTTGCCATCACAGTCTTAATTGTTTGTTGACACACAAGGTCTTTGACAGATTTGCCTGCGAATCTTTCGACATTTCGGTGCCGCTTTTTGTGTCGATCCAGTCGATCACTATTCAGAAAGATATACCACATGATATACAAATTAAGAAAGTCTTTGGGTCTCAACTTTATTTTCTCGTGTTCCTCAACCTTTTCTCTGTCAATGAGGATCCCTGCCATGTTCTATCAATATTGATACCATTCCCCAGTTTGTAAGACGAGGCGCAGCGCCTGACAGTTCCGTATTCCCCATCCATCCTGGGTTATTGGACGAAAGGCACCTATAGTGTAGACTCTAACACCAAATTGTCCCGTTTAGATTCCACTTGATGATTTTCCAATTGTATTCCAGTTCTGTTAAATAAACTGCAGAACGTTCTGTAAATATGGGTCCAACAACTGGAGTATTATGGCTTGACTGTTTCAGTCAACTCATGGAACATTCAACAACAAACTTTCACAATAATCAATATTACAGTAGACGGATGTAGAGAGCTATGATCAATTGTGAGGTAAGCGAGCGCGTTATCGAGAACAGGACCTACACAACCAAAAAGATCTTGTCAACATTCCTATTTCCTATCGATGAACCGGCCTTTTGTACACCGCGTCCGTCCCTTGATAGCCCCCAATCTCTATCACATATATCCTTCTAGATCGCCATCTTGATTATGCAAGCTAAATGACCATTGCTGTTCTGTTCTTTGACATTTCCTTATCTGGAGAAAACAACATTCCTTGAAAACAAAATCTGTTCCTCCGCATAATCTTTTGAGAAATTCAGTATATTAGTTCAGGGCGACGAGCTCAATGTCGATAAACTCTCACACAAAATTGAACTTTTGATAACAGAAGAATAGGTGTAATGATGTTGCAACAAACGCGCTTGACAAGCAAGACGCCGTTTGCATCTCTAGACTTTGACGGGACAATATCAGGTCTACAGTACGCCACAGTGAAATATCCGGTTGATACAACTGAGATAACCTGGGTCGTTGCGCCATTGCGGATAAATGAGATATCTGTATACATACCATAATCTAATACAGAGCATCACATTTCCCGCCAATCTGGTCTCACAAATTCGTCAACTTCTTCTGTGAAGGAACAATAAATACATTGGTAAATGGCCATATTGCACTTCGACACACTGTTGGGCGCATGAACGCAGGCGGAAAGAAATCGCCGGAGCTCTGCCATATCAGTGCCTGCACCAATCAAGTATCTGCTCCGGTCCTGCACGACCAGCACTTTGGGCAAAAATGGTCCCGAACTCCATTCAACGGTTGTTGCGTACGACAATGAGCAAACATCGTCTTAGTTGGGGCCATTCCTGCGGTTCCGGCAAAAATACATTTATCAATTTATTTATCAGCATTTTTACCTCTTGCGATTTCGAAATCGTTAATCTGGCATTGGCCGGAAGTGCATTCTAATTGCACGCTGGCAGGGCTGCTGCTGCCTGAGCTTGTTGGGTTTGGGCTGGCGCAGCCTGAGCCTGACCTTGTGTGTTACCGGCCCCCTGTTGGAATGCGTTACATCGGCCCTGTTGGGCGTCGCAGTCGGAAACCTTGAGCGTCTTGTTACCGCCAGCGTTAGCTGCATTGGCACATTTATTATGTTGAACGGCACAGGATCTGTCCAACGCTGATGACAAGGTGTTGATGAGGGAGTTGCCTTCCACTTGGAATTGGTTGCCCACTTGAGTAACTGCTGGAGCTGTAACTCCTCCGAGCGCCTCCGGAAAGCCTTGCAAATTTGCTTGCGCGTTGATAACCGCCACCAATCCGCAGAGAAGAATAAGCTTCATCATTTTATAAGAGTCGATGATATATCGCCAAAAGGAAATGATCATTTAAAGGTTATTCAATAATTTGAAGGTCGAACTCAGGTTTCTAGAATTGCCCGGAATGTGTTCATCCGATGGAACAAACCATTTTACGACATGCTCTGGAATAACTGTCTGTTGTTATTTACGGCCCTATATAAGCTTCTCTGCTTTTACCTGATGCATCTGTCTGGACAGTAATTCCAGACAAACGATCTCTTTTCCATTGAAACTACATAGCGAGAAGCCTCTTCCAGAAACCGAGCTCTTTTCCTTTGAAACTAGCGAGAAGTCGCTGGACTTATTCATTTTAATTTGAGTCGGTTGACGATCAACGAGTTTCTGCATTCCTAATGTTCAAAGTGTCGAGTTCAAATGCGTTATCGTCAGCATTGATTGCATGCCTGTTGCTATCGGTGATGACGATGGCCCATGACGAAGATGGCCCTTCTCCTTCTGGGTTTGCTGATATCGATATCTCCCGTCAAGGAGGTGATGGCGCCCAGGCTCTTGCAAACGCCGATGCTGTATGCCCTAGCTCATTGGGGGCCAAAGCGATCGAAGCCATTCGTGTTATCGCTGAAGATGCCGAGAAAAAGTTCTTCAACCCTGCGTTAAAGGCTGCCGCCAGCTCAGAAGAAAAGAAAGCGATTCAATGCCAGAAAGATAGAAATAAAGTTCTGAAGAATAAGTGTCAGTTGACCAAGGCCCTGTTGCAGGGAGATCAGGGCCAGATCGACACAAACACGAAACAGCTGAAGAAAAACACAGGAGACGTCACGACTCGTTGCGTCGGAGTTAACACCGACCTGTTTATACAGCCATGAATTTTTTTTGTATTGTACATACTCCAACAGAAATAAACAGTTATTCAGGTCGTTAATAAGGTGCTTCAACTATGTCAATCTGGTGCCTCAAAAACATTGCTCATGCTGTCTCCGTCATTGCGCTAAACCGTCGTGTTTCATAACCATGAACTATGTCGTGTCAGAGTGTTCAACTCCATGTAATTACACATCGTCTCATACATAAACCCATGATTCTGCGAGAGAATCAACCGTCAAGCATTTCTTTGGGCTGAATTAGCTCGTTGCGGTACTGGACTGTTGCAGTTTTCTAGCCTGATGGCTGGCGAAACTGCTCTCGCGCCGATATTTGTGCGAAAACCAATGATTGCAGGGCGATATATGTGGTTTGTCTCCAAGTTCATGAGGACACAAAGTGCATTAGATTGACGCTTAACAATGTGGGGGATGGTATCTTTAATTGTGCTGGAACTAGGATCGGTGACAGGAATAGGCTGACTGTGTTCAAATAGATGTCGCTAATACCGACGATATTGATTTTGGCAGATCGTTAATATCAGTAACTATGATATTTGAAAAGTGAACGTGAATACGTGAATGAACTCCATGTTGAGGAGGCTGACACTGGATTACCACTAATCGCCCTCGTCGGTTTCCATGGAATCTGATTGTAGTCAACATTGTTAACGATGCATCAACGAATGATCGGGTTTTCAGTTTTGTTGACATCTTGATACGAAGTTTGTCAGGCAAATCTGATTCCTCCATCAATATTAACTCATGTGCGCTGATTAGTTCAGAACATCTCTCATTTCGATGATCAGTCACGTCCCAATCCTTTTAGTATCGCATCATCCATGTGATATTGTTATCAATATTACTACCCTACAGGCAGTTTGCTCATTCGGAATAATTAACGGCACACGTACTGTAGTACCAAAGTTCCTGTCAAGTCATGAATTACTTCAACAGAAGATCAACAGCAAAATCAATACTCCAATGGCGTTACGAAACCATTCTCATATATGCTTTTTGAATTCAATTTGCAGTCTGGCCATGTTCTTCAAATGTTGACTTTGTTTTTTAAAAAACTATGACGAACTTTGATGACGATTTCTGAACCACTCCCGACACAGCTGATCCAAAATCGAAGAAGTTCCAAGGGAGGCTCAGGAAGAGCGTAGCAAGCTTCGATATGAAAGAAAAAATCAAACATTATTTGGAGATCAGCGCCGAGAGTAAAGGTAATGTTAAAATAATTGATGGAAATGACTCCCGAATGCCATCAGACATAATACATCGGCTGTCAATCTCATGTTGAAGCAAGACAGAATATGACAATTGTATCACTGGTCTTGTTCAGGCCTCAAACCAGCACCGGTATTGTGGTCGACTTCTTATTCCTAAATACTCCGAATTTCGTCACCTATAAAATCTCGGTGTCGTCCCGTCGATGGATGATCTGGTGTGAAGAATATAACATGATCTAACAACTCTGGCTGTTTCAGCGCAGGTACGTTTGACCTTCCGTGGCATGCTTGTTGCCTGTATTAATGAATCTCTGCGATTCAAAGGTCCAAAGACTGCTACACCACCATCATTAGCCAATGGGGATGGCGAAGTATAGAAACACGCTGATGACCGTGTGGTAAGTGTTCTGATTGTGTGTTGTAAGTGTTTGTGACCAGATCGTCGAAGGAAGAAGTTCGAGGATTAAAAATCCTCAGTTTTTTGGAACAAGATCCCAAAAAAATGGATGCCGGAGAACATGAAGCGAAGGCCATCGTCAAAATTGGTCAGGTTCGAGGTTGAAAAATTAAAATAAAAAATGATAGAGAAACGGCTTCGATGACATCGAACAAGCTGTGCCGCGACTGAAAACAAGTGTGACTTTGATGCTTGCTTAGTTTGAGAAGTTGTTGTCAAACTGATTTCCCTTGAGTTTTGAAAGGTGTTTCAATTGGCAAACTGAAATGATAATGAACAGTGCAAGATAATTCAGATAATGAAACGTTTGACGGATCAATTACATTACTCACTTGGGAGGCGGCATGTGCTCGGAGCCTCGGACGGTAGACGGGTAGAGTTATTGAACTGGGTGCCGTGCCCCTTCATTACAGCGCGGCCTTCATGAAAATATCGGTCTGACAGTCTGACTCCAGTCTCCCACGGGCAGCAGCCAGCGAGAGACCCGAACTGCGCGCGGCCAGGCTTGAATTTTGAACGGTGCCTTTGATATTGACACTCAGCATTGATTTTGCGTATCTGGAGTTCAATGTCGTTAATTTGGTCGCTATGCAGGTAACAAAATCCCCATAAAATGCGCCATATTTGAATTTATCAGTTGTGGACGATGGCTCCGCCTAATTTCGACTCACGCGACGTTGTACTATCCATGATATTAGAGTTCTCGCAGCGTATTGGCAGCAATGACATGTACAATGCCGCCGCGTAATTCCGCCTGCTTGTTCATGTTTATTCATCACCTAATATCGTGATACATAAAACAGGTCGGCGCTCGCTGGACGCGAACCCTATATTTCACAGTACCGGCGTGCTGCATCAATTATGGTTGCCAAGACCATCATGTCGAATATTCCTATTTCGAATGAGGCGCCAGAGCTTGAAGATTTGATAACCGGGGTCAAGCGAATATCCGCCATGGCCGATATATGGGGTCCGATCAGTCATGCTGATTCAGTTTTACAGCATCTCGGAACTCAGATCGCTATAGAAAGTTTGAAAGACGGTGTATTGTCCACATCGGAGGCCATAGAAGCTTTCGTTAATTTAGTTCCGGAAGAAATACAGAATGCAGTAATGCGTGTCCGCGACAAGGTCGCTATGTCAGCGGATCCGATATCGATGCTTGAAAAAGTTTCATTACGATCACCATACAAGGCTGCCGCACTATACATTCACGAGTGGTTGCGCTCAATGGTCACGATGGGCGATGAACCGTGTCGACTCGAGGAAATTTTTTCTATTTTGGTTGGAGATTTGTCAAAGAGTGAGCCTGGCGATCTGAGCACATTTTATCGAACTGACCCTAAAGATTATATCTCTCAACTTGAAACTCATCATCCGCCGCATTTGCGGCCCTCAAAACGCAGGAAGTCAAAAGATCTGTTGCCAATATCTTCAGGTTCGAACCCCATTCCTAAAAAGCTATCGAAAATTAGACCAACTTCGTCGCCAAAGGCCACGCGCACCCCATCTCCTGAAGCGCCCCGACAGGTTGTAGCAGGGAGGATGCAGGTAGAGCGTTCTCTTTCAAATCATTCGCCAGTGTTAGTGTCAAATGCTTCATCGCCAAAGTCCGCCCCCATGTCGGCGTCGAAAACCATGTTATCTATTGCTGCCAACAGTAAGCGCTCTCCTAAAACCATTTCTACAATTTCCGCGTCCAGCCCAGCTCAAGAGTTATTGTCGAAGGCTGCGTCATCGTCGAGGGTTGTCCCAGGCTCAGTGTCGAAAGTTACCTCTGTTTCTTTCTCAAAAACTACCGCAGCAGGTGTGCCAAAGACAACTCCATCATCGAAGTCTAAGACCATATTAAAACCAGTGTCGCAGAGTCCTCCAGCACCTCTTGTGTCTCTGACTAAACGCGCGTCAACACCAGTTTCGCAGACTACTCCTTCACCTATTTCGAAAATCGGGTCATCACCATTGCCCAAGTCAACTCCAGCATCTGTATCGATCGCCACGCCATCGCCTTTGCCGAAGACTGTGTTTGAGACCGCAGCAACATCACGTTCGAAGATTACTTCATCACCAAGGCCGAGGAATACTACAATTGCAACGTCGAGGATCGCAGCACCAGTGTCAACAAATATCCCAGCGTCAACGGCCGACGCTGCGTCGCCGATTGTCGTTTCTCCATCCACATCTTCCTACCCGAAAACTCCTTCCAGCAGTGCTCGATGTTTAAGGTTTCCGGGCGGTGCCGATGCAGCCACGATGC
Source organism: Spongospora subterranea (assembly GCA_900404475.1). NCBI lineage: Eukaryota > Endomyxa > Phytomyxea > Plasmodiophorida > Plasmodiophoridae > Spongospora > Spongospora subterranea. The sequence continues at coordinate 13,669 of OUQQ01000216.1, read as the reverse complement.
CCACATCTGCTTCATCCAGTGAATTTGCCAGGTATTTATCGTTCGAGGTTCTTTGCTTGAACAATGATCACTTTCTTATTTTTTTCCAAGTTCTGCATTTCGAATTTGATTATGGGCGGACTAATTTATTTCTTTAGGCCTCTGACCTTGGTCGAGCTTCGAGCCTTGTATCCTGGCACCAATAAGCAGTTCAGGTCTATTTGGAAGCAAACGCACCCTAATGTAATGCGTTATCTGCGAGAGAGACGGATGTAACCGGTTTGGGCAATCTTTCCTTTCAGTAAAAAAACTACTTTTTCATTATAATAAAATATTTCATGAACGAATCATGATTTCTTACGCCTCAACGATCGAACTCAATCTCTCCAACAAAAAGCTACTGTGACAATACCTCTTTGATCTCAACGTTGTCAACAAGTTGCCACTTCTCATAGTCGAATTTTCCGAAATGTGGCCTACCAAAGTTATCAAATTACACCTAATGCTTTTTTTCAATCTCAAGACAGATCACCACATACGAAGCCATTGAGTGCTACATCTGCAAACGGTCACCAAGCACTGTTGCGAATCACAATAGCTCGTAGTTAAGCCAACAAGACGTTGTTCGAGCTGAGCGTAGCACAGTTCGGACCATACAATTCACTAAATATCATCAAAGGTCGTCCCCACGTATAGGTTGCGGCGCGTCCGGGTGTCTGCGATGGAAATCGATAATAACATGTTGCAACGCCGGTGACTACAAAGTCCCTAAAGGTCTGCGTATTTTGAAATTCTGAATATGATGGCTGTGGTTGCAAATCTGAGCTCTTTTTACAATATTTTTTATACCAACTACAACCTCAGCATAATTTTATGCAATATAGACCAGTCGATTGTGTCAGCAACGCGTAAAGCAGAAAACGACTCCGGCGTTATATGGGATTGTAGTTTCCCGGGCAGGCCGCCCCAGACCTGACCCGTCAATACGCGCTTAAACGGCGAAATCATGGTTCCTGGAAGGACAACTGCACCAGACTCAACAACAGCACCGTCCAAGATTATCGCACCTGGATCAACATGTTAGACTCGGACCATCCTACCAAAAAATGTGTATCTACTAGACGATAAAGAATTAACAAAGTTTGCCTGGCAAAACAGCAGGAAATTTTCATAAACAGGATTACCTGGACCGACAATGGCGTTGCTTTCTATAGTACAGGCGTGAAGAACGGCACCTGCGTCGACCCAAACCCCAGAACCAATCTAAACCAACTTGAGAAAAAAGAAGTTGATGCTAATCAAATGGCCAACAATCAATTGACTAACACTGGTGTTAAGCGAGTTGCCTGCAGGGTTATATTTTGCCACATGAACCACCACGTTTGGGCCAATGACAGCATTATCATTTACCCGAATAGCTATGGAATTACTGTTGGAATAAACGACTTGTCGTGATACGGTTGCCAACCATTGACATCGCCACGGAGAACTGCGCCGGTACCGATAATCACAGATTGCCCCACGTCGACCTGGCCGATGACAATTCCAGCAATACGACAGTTTGGGCCGATTTTGGGCACCAATCTACCTAATTTGATAGAGTGTGCCATCGTACCGTAAATGGCGATAACGATTGACTACCGTGTTATCACAATTGCCCTGTCTGTAAGCCCGAAATTACTGTATCATAATAATTGCGCCACTCTGATAACACTTGATCATGATTATGATAATAACAATGTCATGCGATCCCCATTATCAATATTTAATTGTTCTTCGTTGACAGTCCGTACTGACGATATATTGTTGAATGACGTTGAGTTGTTTTTAATGGCAACGGATTGACACAACTCGAAGAATCTCCCCGCAACTTGACTTTGAGATTTCGAAATGATGCGCGAGTTCCCTTATTACCACTATTGTGCGCAATAATATATCAATCCATCACTGAACTATATAGTACACAGGTCCCGTGCATAATAAAGCCAACGTCATCAACTTACTTTGTTTTCTTGGCGCTTGCAACCGATTTGTTGCGCAATGGCAACAAACCATTCTGGCGACGGGCGGCACAGTGGCGATAATACTTCCAGGCGGGGTGGACGTTCAAGGTCACGCCGTGCTCGAGGTGGAAAGCCGCATCATGGACGAAATTCTACGCCTCAATCAACACCAGGCTCATACGAGGACGCGGATTCTGAAATAATTCGGTTTGCAAAACAGAACGATGTCGTTGGTTTGGCACAAGAACTGGAATCCTGCAACCGTGACTTTCAGTCTTGGACGCCTTCCTTTACCCTTCCCTATCCTCGTCTTGAGGCACAGGAAAAGTATATGGCCAATCGAAATTACATTTCGACTGTAGTTGCATTTTTTATTTCTGCCTCTCTGTTATCGTTCTGTAGTCGTTGTTCGCGATGGTTTCTTCACCGTTTTTGTCGGTCGTTCTAATCAACTATGGTTTGTGCCAATATGGTTTTATATTGATTCGTTGCGAATTCCTTACCCCCTTCAACTGGCAACCCGATTTTGATTGTTATTGACATGTCGTTTCCTTACATAGAAAAAACCCTTTGATTGCCGCTGCTGCGAACGACGCAATAGACGCGATGCAGCTCTTACTCCACAAAGGAGTGGATCCAAATTCTCTTGGGTCCGTCGGAATTACGGTACAGTATTTGTTCCTGTTTTCTTATAATGATCACTTTACCCACCACTAGCGACTGTCAACTTTTCTCATCTGCATTTGTCACTTGGATCAGCTGTATAGGGGACGCCTATCAAAAATTCTTTTTGGGCTCTTCTCAAGACTTTTTTGTTTTTGTCTCGTCGGCATTTGTTTGTTTACTGGCAGCATGTTTTTCTTTTTCATAATGGAGTGTTTAGGCTCTGACTGCTGCGACCGTTCACGGGCATGATGATGTTGCCTTGTTTCTACTCAGCCAAGGTGCCTCTGTCGATGTGTCTGGTCCGACTGGTATCACTGCACTACATGCAGCCGCACAGTTCAGACGCGTAGATCTCATTGAAACGTTTGCCGAACACCCGACCTGTAACGTCAATGCTGTCGACATTGACGATCAAACTGCGTTGCACAAAGCCGCGATCGCACTTTGCTCCGGCGCGATATCGTCTCTACTTAACCATGGGGCTGCGTACTCTATATACGATGTATTGATTCAACTGCTCTCTAATACTACTCGACAGGGTTACACACGATAAGGGGGGGTTTTCTGCGCTATATTACTCATCGAAAGGTGTGGTTTCCCTGCTGTTTTAACTATTTTTTTCTTGTTTCTATTAGTTTTTATTAGCGAGTTGTAATTACTCATAAATAATTTTCTAAAAGCTAAATTCTGAGTGGTCTTCTCTTGTGCATTCATATCTGATTCTTTAGAATACGAGAAGCACTCGAAGCATTTACGTAAGCCAAAAAATAAAGGACGTGGTGGACATTTCCAGAATCCAGTACATCATGGTTTGCCGAGTCTATCATCCCTGCTGGAATGTGTCGTTTCTTTGGCAAATGCAACACCTTTTCTTTACGATACTTTCCGGACGGTTTCAGGTATGTTAGCAATCGTAAATTCAAACTTACTGCTTGCATATTGCTGATGTTATTGGTACCTCGTCATTGATTGTTTCGCAGATCGTCATGCGCGTGATGCCATAGTGCGGTCCATCGGCGCTGAAAGGGTAATGGCAGTTTTGGCATTGCGCACCGAAGCTTTGGAAGACACCGAATTGTTTAACGAGATATTGCTGACCTTAGTTCGTACGCTCAAGGTTCTAACATCTACAATTTCTGTTTCCAGTTTGAGTTCATATATGTCATTCTAGGCCGATAAACGCCCGTTGCGGGTGTCATCGAGCGATTTATGCCGCGTTTTGACTACGATGGTGACTGAGGCTTCGCGCAATTCGCTTTCCGCATTCGCCAGTTTGCTAACTCAGCCCTATTGTGCTGTCCAAATCTCTCTCGATGATGTCGCACAGATTGCTTCTGCTCTTCAGGCGGCCTGTCGCATGTAACATCTTGCCTGTTTTTTAACTTGTTTTAATGTTTGAGAATTGGCTTACTTTGAGTTAAAAAAAATGCTGGCGTCCTATGTTCTGTTTATGTTTTTAGGGTCGGTTTTCATTTTGCAATCATTGTTGCCAATTACCTTGTTTCAGGTGTATATTTGGTCATCAGCCATACGTTGACTTCAGTATCGACTTCGTTCACACAATGACCATTGCCTGGTTGCGTCTAGTCTGTGCATTAGCCGAAAAAACACCGGTTGAAGATCTCAATGCGCTTGGGGCCCAATTCGACCACTTCTGTTTGTCCATTGACGTTTGATTGGTGTGTGATAGTTTGATTTTCACGTTTTGCAGGGAATATGCTTGATGAATGTTTGATTGATATCGACTTTAATATTCAAGAGGCCGACAGGTTTGCTGTCCTCATTTTCGCATATTTTCATCATTCTCAGGTGAGTCAAGATTCGCGAGTCTAATTGTTTTCTTGTACATCGTTCAAATTCGACTTCTGCTGGTACCTACAACAGGTTCAATCACTAAAATGCTGTTATGCACAGGTGTTTCCGCTAAATACCGCTTCTTTGCAAGAAATTACCCCAACTGTTCCAAGACCCTTTATTGTTGCATCTGATGACGAAGCGGGTTCCATCGCCCTGGCCGCAGCCTCAAGTATGTGCTTCTGATATGTTGATATTGTTTTTTGGTCTCTCGCTGTGCACTGTCTTTTTTTTAACTATTATGCCTGCACGGTTTGCGTTTTTTTTTCTGCACTCTGTCTCTGACAGCCTGATGTCTTCACGTTTCAGGAAAACGAGGGCAGCGTCTTAATCGTCATGGCGAACCTGGTTTCGCGCACGTTCCAAAAATCACCTGGTTTGTGAAAAGTAAACCCATATCATTGCGGTTCCAGCAGTTTGCTTCCCGGAGGTCGGTCAAACAAAAACACATTCTGCTGCTGTTTCGACTTATTCTCATTGATCATATATTTTTTGTATTCTGCAACAGAAACTTATGTTCGTTTTGTTCGATTTATTGGCTATGTAAACCCTTTTTTGTTTATTTTATTCTTGCGATATTTTTCTTTCAACGCTCGTGTTTTTTGAAAGGTTCTTTTTTCTTTAGGTATAATGCCATTCGTCACATTGCTGACGATACTGAGGAATACTGGGGTAAATACTTCGGCTACATGCTCCGTGTCGGCGACATTTCTCGTCGGTCTTATTATATTCAGGTCCGCTGCATTTAACCGTCCTTTTACTTGACTGCTCAACAGTTCACCAGCGGATTCCATGATTTTTGTGTGCATTTTTTATGGATTTTCGAAAAAAAGTAATTCGTCTTTCTTTTAATATGGTTGCCCAATCAACCGCTCCTGTTTCGTAATCCATCTTCATCCAACTTATCGAACGCATTCGCAGTTGGCGGCGTCCCGCAGCCATTCATTGGAAACCAATCCGGTGTCAATTAATCGGTTTCTTATGACGGGGTCGCATGCGGACGGCGATGCGTACGAGGTAACTCTCATGAGATATATCACGTCAGCTCTTTAACTTGTTGTTGTTCGAAGCATTTTGTTCAGCAAATGATGACTCTGCCTCCTGCAGCGTTCGAGATATCTTTGCCCATAGAGGTATAAATACTGCATTGTGATGTTGAGGGTTAAATTTGACATATTTGATGTGAAAAATAATGTATTGGCTTACATCTTATGTGGTTTTCATGCATGTTTATGGATATGAATTATCATGATGAAATTGACTAAATGTATGCTTTGGATTTACAAATTTCACATAATTGATTGGTTTAGACACGAATTAGTACAATCATCTGACAATTTTTTTGGGCTAGTTCCTGCACGAGCCTGGGATTGGTGAAGGTCCGTTACGAGAGCTCCTTCAAATGGTCAGCAAGATCTTATTTCCACTGCAACCGCGGGACGCTTCTTCGACCCTTGCGTCGTTGTTTGTGGTGGCGCCAAGCGGAAATGCTTTCCACTTGTCATCGCCCCCCATTGATCTCGATTCAGCCGCCGAGCAGCATCTATTCCTGCACTGGGAGATGGCTGGTCGAATGACCGGTACATTGTTTACTCTCCTCCAATGCGAGATAACCCTGTTTCGACGTTTTTAATATGCCGAACCCATCAACGTTTCGCTATTTTGAATGTTTCTTATGAACTGTTGTGAAACGGGAATTAGGAGTTTCGTTGTTTTTGTCCTATTAGAAGACCAATTTAACGAATGTTTTATGGCTTCAATGTAAGTCAGCGCGCATACTCTTTTTGTCTAATTTGGATGTGGTTTAATTTAGGCCTCTCTGTAACGACGTCATTCCCTCTTGGAGTTAGGTTTACAGATGCGCTATTGCGTCGCATGCTCGATTTGGATCAACACGAGGGGGAAGACGTGAAAGACAAGACATTGCTGCTTGCCGGATTCGATGATGATTTGGCGGTTCGTCTTCGTTGGCTCGCCCATAACGAGATCGACGCGTTAGGTCTTGATATGCGTTGGTCATATACTGACATCACGCTTTGTAGAGATGTCCCTTTGGTACCTGGTAATGCGTCAATGCTTCTCCTAGTTACATGGCACAATAATTCATCATAGTTGTTAGATGTTTCATCCTATCGTTCTGCTGATTTATCGAACATTCATTTTTATTTTTTTGATGTTTTTGCATGCAGAAGGTTATGATGTTCAGTTTTTGGTTTATCCATGCCCTTGGATTTTTATCTAGTCAACATGGCTCATGCGTTCATCAATTTTCAGGCAGCACCGAAATTGCATTTGTTGATTATGTGCTTGACAGGTGGCCAGGACATGGTCGTTCAAGATTCCAATAAATTGGAGTTCATTTCGACTTTGGTCGAACGTCGTCTTTGGGGAACCGCCGAACAGAAAGCGTTGACTTCCGCGTTCATCAAAGGGTTCCAAGATGTTCTTCAAACTGCCGATTGTATTTCTAGTTTGTCGGTCGGCGATTTGTCCCATCTGCTCCAGGGAGCTCAGGCCCTTGACCTGAACTGGATGCGCATCGAACTTGTATCCTATTCGTATGGTTACAATGCTGAGTCTCCTGTCATCGTTTGGTTTTGGCGTTATGTGTCTGAGCTTGATGCCGAAAGATTATCACGGCTTCTCCAGTTCTGGTCAGTGCATGTCGAGTCTCTTGGGACTTTTTGTGAGAGCTCAGTGCCCCGTTGTCTTCTTGCATTTTTTTTATTTGCATCTCGTCCAAATTGTGTACTTTCTAGCTTTTGTACATTTGCTGTTAGTTTCAACAAACAATTACCTATCATACTCTTCATGAATCGATGGTTTTACGATATTATAGTACATTTTTTCACGATGCAATTTGCTGTTCAGGTCTGGTAGTCCCGTTCCGCCTTTGCCACACAGTATGGTAACGGATCATTGGACTATATGCCCTCATCTGAGACCAGTATCGTCATTGCCCTCGTCTGCAACTTGCACGCGACAATTGAGCATCCCGAGGTACGTGTCGTTCGAACAGCTGATGACCAAGTTCAATACCGCACTGGAGTTCGGCTATATTGGATATTCATCCACCTGATGTAACGTCGGGTCTGTTCAATTTCCTGTTCATATCAATCTGAAGTCTTAGTTCAGTATGTCTAACTGTTATTATCTAAACTTATCGTGAATCATCCGCCTCAATCCCCCCTCGTAGCTTTTGCTGACTTGTAGCATTGAATCAATACCGATAGACTTTCTCGTATAGGGTTTATATTTCTTGCTTTGAAGGACTGGTCGTGTCAATACTCATTGGCGGCCGCCATTGTTGTGCTCTTCGATGCTTTCAGGTGCTGATCCCAAGGATTGACAGAATCATTCAACTTGGTTGTCAAAGCTTGCTGCGTTCCTGAAAACTGAGAAAAAAAATCGATACCGTTTATTCCTGATATATTGCGTCAATTCGTGAAGTCAACGTACTGAATGCTGAAGAAATGCTGGTTGTGGTTTTGACACGGAGCTACTTTTCTTTCCTGGGCCAATTCAAGGCTGTTCACCAAATAAATCTCAGCTTACCCTGTTCCCGAATCTTTCAGTTGGGTTATTCAGGTTGTTCAGGCCAATGGAAGTTCATTGTATCATTACTGAGCCTTCAATAAAGACAATCTTTTCTTCTGTGTTAATTTTATATGATTTGCATTGACTTTCGACGGATCATCTACATCAAACCGTTCTTAACCTATCCCTGTTTTTGAATCGGCGGGACTGCTCTCTCCATCAATCCACCACGATATCTCACATTCATTCCCCAACTTTCAATATATTGGACATGCTCAGTTCTGCAGGCTGCATTTGAAGTTTGAGTCCGATAATGTGAGGCACGTGTCGCAAGAAATCAAAACCACAACATTCATTATTTGTAAAGTAGCAATTCATACATAGTATGTACTTGGAGCGAATTAACAGCATCACAAGTGTCAACTGATTTGGGTAAATAATTGTTTCTATTTGTATTAGCAATATATAAACAGGTTTCATCGTTTTCAAGGTTTCGCATTGATTTCAGCTTTCCTGATTCTGGCAACTAACGCGACTCGGCGAGACTCGTAAAATGACTCTAACGCATCACGTTCCTTGATGTGAGCCTAAACATGATGTTGATTGCTATGATATGTTGAGGAAAAAAGAAGTGACAGTGTTTTTTGAAAGAGTCCCATGATGAAATCAGTGTGGGAATTATTATTAAAAGCAAATGCAAGTACAGTTCAGTCGAGACTGCATTACCTGATTAAGGGCTTCGAGCGCTTTTGTTAACTCGGATAGAGAAGAGCTCTCTGTAATGTTGGAATCCTCCTCTAAATCCAGTTGGTTATCAGCAGGTCTCCTAATAACCATGGTCGACATTGTTTCAAAGTCATCTTTCTCAACTAGCGAGTTCTGGAAATGGTCGGGAAACATTGTGTTTTTGACAACAACTGTACTCATGTTGTCATGGAAAACCATCGTGCCGCTGGCCGTGTTCAGCATCGTCGACATTGTGTCAGTGATGACGGTGTTGGAGGACCCACTCGGTGCAGGTTGCTGATGCTGTTGATTTTCGCGAAAATCATCAATCTGGGACTGTTGTGACATTGCCAATTCTTGCAGCAATGTTCTTCCCGGGGCATTTACGATAAATGGATGCTGAAGTAGTTCAACAGCTGTAGGTCGCCGGTCAGCATCCTTCACTAAACATCGCAACAGGAAATCATTGAACTGAACCGACCACTGCGACGGGTCCGGTAATGTAGGTGGCGGCTTCGTCGGCTGGAGATAATGAATTCAGATTAGATTTTCCAAAAATAGCGCTATGATAAGAAAGCAAGATTGGTGTCTCTCATCGGTTTTGTAAATCGATTCGTCAATTCGAAACAGTTGATGGCACAAGCCTTTTTGGTTGAACTGGTGAGGAAAAAAGCTAGCAACTTATGGTAATGGACAATATTACAATGATAAAAATGACACGCATTGGATGGATATTGGCATGGGGCGGGGTGCCAATCGCCATCTCGAAGGCCGTAATTCCCAATGACCAGATATCCGCCTTTGCATCATAATTTGTTTCTTTCAGCACTTCCGGGGCCATCCAATATGGTGTCTGAACAAAGATTGTGACATCAACAAAATCTGTTGGCAGAAATTTCAGGAAATAGATAATGAATCAAAGGTCATCATGGTTTAAAACGGCATAAGGCAGTTTTATGACTCGTCGCCTTTGAAATTGGAAAGTTTTTTACAAAAACGGGAAACATACCCCGATAACAGTTTTCCTTTTTGAGACAGTGCTGGTCAGCTGGACTGACACTCCAAAATCGGCTAACTGTTCGGAACAATTGTGAATACCTGGCATCCTTAAACGAAAACTTAGCATTAGACTTTGGCGGAACCTTCAGCATCGAGAAGAATATTGCCACACTTTATATCCCTAACCAAAAACCATCATAAATGTACAATAAGCACATTCAAATATATAATCGCCGAAGACGACACTGCAAAGCCAATACTGCTTCGAAGAGGCGAACACACCAGATTAAACGTAAACATACCGATGAATATGTCTTTGGCTGTGCAGATAGGCTAATCCGGTCAGAACCCTACACGACATGACCAGGTAAACGGGAGAATTCGAACAACAGTGTAGGCACGCCAACGCCTTACTGCTTGCATACGGCAGCGATTTGACCCTCATTTAATGTAATCTTGCAGATGTGCATAAGATCGCATAGACTACCGACGCAGCAGAATTCCATCGCGATCTGAAGAAAAGGGCAGTTTTAGTCATTGACGTAGAAACCCCGATCAAAACGAATACAGGAATGTTCAACAGACAGTTTTGAGATTACCACAATAATGATTTGAACATGATATCATGCCAACTATTACATATAGCAAATGCAACTAGTGAAACACCCTTTGTTGTAACTACCAGGAATGGTGAGTGTGTTGACGTGAAGGAATTGCTTAACCCATATTTCGTTGAGTCTTTTATAGCTGCCAAGATACTGCACAACATTTGGACTGCGGCACTTCTCCAAGATGCGAATCTCTTTCATGAGATCCGTGAGGTCGTTCTCGACCGGAATTAGTTTGACGGCCACTGATTTGCCGTCCCGTTTATCCCTTGCTTTATACACGGCGCCATAGCTCCTAGACTACGTTGTAAAAAGCAGAGCCGTTATTTAAGGTTTCCCATCCCCGACCCTTGGCCGAGCATTTCTAGTAGTTCGAATATCATGGTTGGATCCTCGGTGCCGACGGCGCCATTCTCCATGATGCCACAAGAAGAACAGTTCGACCTTAATGCCAATATCGATTATGGCTATAACAGTCTATCGCCTATAGTCTATGGACTATGGTTGACCTGATAGAGGTAGCGTGTAGCGATTACTGACACACTCAATTGTGGTGCACTCGCTGTAACACAGGACAACCATTCACAGTTCCTGTACTGTATATCGGTAAATGACGTGGCCTGGAACGCAAATTAGCGTTGAAACAGCAACACGTTCTTTGGAAGGCAAAATATGGGACTTTAAGAAACTCAGGAGCCAGATTTGAGCTCGACTCAATATTCATCGAAAACTCTAACCAGCTTCTCTTTTGCTTTTACCAAAGCCAAAATGATGCTGTTTTTATGCCGTCACCCATCTGATTATCCCGTTCAAAACAATGAGATCATTGCCAAATTCTTTGAAGTATCATTGGCACCAATACCCAACAGCCTTGAGATGTCGCTGCCTAAATGATTTCTTCATCAGGAATGTCGCAGATAAAGAATGCATGTTCTTTGAAAGACATCTCACCCTCAGTCTTCAACGGAATTAACCAGACAAATCACTCCACCAACCAAGTCTGACATGATATGAAAAATATCCGAAATGACTAATTCCCTGACTTCCACATACATCTTGATGCCAACTGATGACGCAAAGTTCCAGCCGATCTGATGAGGACTACACCAATTAAAATTTTTTGACCCGCACAAATTTCTGCAACCAATAGACTTAATTGAACTGTTTCCCCTGCTAAGGAATCATGGCCCGTTGGCTTGTTCATAAATCTAAGCCCCTCAAATAATTTTATGCACGGTTTGTCGCTTTACAATAGTGGTGTGCCGTGTGGGTCTGGAATCCGGAGAGCGAACCCTCGTCGCAGCGGTCCAGTTCAATCTTCAATGAAACTTTTGAGGGTCGATAATTTGAAGATTATTGTCCAGCATGTAGCATGGGCTGATATGATGATGAAAGCACATAAAAAGATCATAAGAACGAATTTCTCTCAATAACCTAGAGTAGCTAGGGCTATAGATGTGCAGTACTAACTCAAAACCAACTAACTCAGTCTTGGAACATAGAAATGACCCAAATCAATTCATGAAATAACACCGGCACGAAATCGTTTAACCGCATCGACGCAGCGGTCCTAACACGCATAGCATGGCATGTTTGTTATGCCCGACCTTACTAAACCATAAAGAGCATTAATACATGTATGTACGTTGGCAGTGATTTCGCAAGGCCGGGCAGTTTGCGATCATGCCCTGTTGTCCAACGGGATATGTGGCCTGCCCAATATCTAGAGTGGTTTCAGATCAGCAGAATTCAATCTGTCCGAGCTTGCGATAACACTGTTAACGTAAATACAGGGATATATCAATGTTGCTTATTGGTTAGCAATTTGTCAGCTCAGGAAAAACAAGTATCTGCTGTTCTGTGAGCCACTGTAGACAGTGATTTCCTGCATTATAGGACATCACCGCTTGAAATCCATGTATTCCATCAGTGATGTACCGGTGACACAACGGGTCGTTCTCACGATCGAACAGTTTCTCAACACTTGCTATATGTGGGAAGCTTAACTCTTTGTCCTACAACTTGCTTCGACATGCCAATGGGGTACCGTTATCGTTTTGTGCATGCTGTTATTTGACTTCATAGGCTCAAATACGGGTCGACTTCATTGGCTCAAATACGGGTCGGGTTCATGATTATCGTATTGTTAATACCAGAAATCTCTCCGATGAGTTGTTTGGTCCATGACGCTTCTCGGGCCGAAGAGCACATTGCAATATATTCGGCTTCGAGTGCCGACAGAGCAGTGCTTTTGGTGCGATGACTACTCCATGAGATTGGGCCACCACCCATCGAACATACAAACCCTCCAGTGCTTCTCCTTACGTCAGCGTCGCCTGCCCAATCACTATTGCTTTAGAAAACAGGATCCGAATCATTGTTATAGCAGATGCGCGGATTATCTAACCAAGCCTATAGATACGGCCAAATTCAAATGGTGCTGCAAAGCCATGGGCCTCACCGATATGGGGGGTGTTGAAACTGCAGCCATGCCAGTTGGCACTGGATAACTTGACGCGGTGCTCGGCGTATGTGGCCGGAAAGAGTACGCGGGACGCCATTCTTTTCTTTGAGTTTCTCTGACCCATGAGCGCATCTTAATGACAGGCAAGAAGGACATTCTGTATATCTGACCGTCGGATACTCGGTACGGATAAAGGGTCAAGTCCGAGATCTGATCCGAGGCACTTCTCGGACCCCGGATAGTATCCGATCGGAGCCCCTCTACCCCGCAAAACGCGAATACAAATCGTTTGTGGGTGAAGTGGAACGATAATCTAGACCTCACCAGCGCTGCCAAAACGGAATGTCCTCTTGATAATAAACAAAAGGGATTTCAGGTTGATCTGATACACAATAGTCTGTCTGTGAGATGGGACTCTTGCCAGTGTTATATTGATCATGATAACCAACTATGGTTTGTTCGGCAACGATTTCAGCAATCCGTCGAAAATCTAACATACAGTAAACACAGCACACCTGACCGGCTGAAATCCCCTAATCTATACACCATCTACCATTGCTGTTCGTGATCGATATTACAAAGTTCGGCGCCGAACAGTTCCATCCTATATCCATCATTCTAGGCGCACTATTCGAATATTATGGGTTTACGGTACCAACTTTGAACGCACAGCGTCCAAATTGTCCTACAATGACTCTACAATGGTTGCGAATTCCGTTAGGGCGTTGACAACGAACCCGAATATAACGCCTAGGCGTTGTATTCGGGTCTTACATGCAACTTCCTAATTGTGCGGATTTTGAGTAAACTCGAATATAACGGCTATGTGTTGT
>OUQQ01000178.1:0-31836 GCA_900404475.1 Spongospora subterranea | reverse complement strand
CAGGTCTTCACACCCTCCGCCATATTATAGGGACTATGGTCCGCAACATTTGAAGCCCGTGGCCGTCGGCGGTAGAGTCAGCCAAACCCTAGGCGGGACCCTGGTCCATGAAAAAATTGTGGGTGGCGTACCGGCGGGGGATCAGAGTCCGTGATAGGGATGTCGCCCCTCCTGTTCTAGACCACTCACGATAAGGTACCTGGAGACTGTCGGACTGCAGTAGCGCCATGACCACATGGTATTGATCTGATCGAATCTATTACAAATATTGGGGCCATTCCTGTTTTGTAGCGAGTTGACCTCAACATTGAATAAAGTTTCAACTTGCGATTTATATTCAATCTTTGGGGCTGAAAGATGATTGAATCAGATAATACGCAGGGAAACAAACGTTGCTCAACATTTAAGTTTCCATTGACATTTTAGGCGAAAAAGCGAAGAAGGTGAGGGGTCGATGGCCATTGTATGACAATCAGGACCTCAACCAAGTAGGAGATTGATTCGAGCAACCTGGACCATCTCAACGACAAAAACAGGAACCTTCTGCTAAACAGGAAAACGCATTGAACACCAGAAATCCCCGACGGGTGCCGCCTCGACCTCTATTGTCGGCCAAAACCAAAGGCAAACGGAGGAAATTCGCCAAATCGGCGTACAAAAAGGCAAAATGAAAATGGCATCTGCAACGACGTTCTCTTCGAACTGCAATTGATATACATCACTGCCCTGATTTCGACCAATGGCTTTCCATAATCTGATACCCCTTTTACCCCAAGGGCATGGATGTCGTTAAAATTTCAATTTGCTCTAGGCCCCAAATCATTCTCAAAAGGCCTAATTGACGCTGTTGACATCATGATTCGCCGAGTTGAATTATCTGTTCATGCATTATACGCTGAATTCGAAAACCCTGATTCGAAGATTTTGCAGAATTGAGCGATAAATATGACATATCTCCATTTCTTCATTATTCTACTCGTTTAAAATTCGATGATTCGGTATTACAGTTAGAAAAAAAAGTGAGAGTGAAATTAGAAATTATTTACCGGTTTAATTAGATTCAAGCCAATCGCCAAATTCTTCGATTCGTTTTTTCTGATCTTCTTCACTTTCTTCAACTTTATAATTGGTGACGCCATCAAACCACTCGCACATAACGCGCTTCTCACCGAACCATCGCCCATCCATGGTTTCGATGCATTTTTCAGCACCTGCACAGTCCTTGAACTTGATACATACGGCCCCAAAGGGACTGCCCTAAAACGCCCATCGAGCCAATCATAAACCGAAAACAATTACCGAATGAATTGCACAAGTCGAACCTTGAAGACAGTGAGTTTTTCAATGGGCCCACCAACTCGTTGACATTCCAGCCCGATTTCCTCTTCTAACTGTTGATAAAATGAATTGTCGCCGATCGCTTCAGAGGGATGAAACATGTTTTTCAGAATAACAATTCGGAGGCCAGCAGAGCGATTTGGATCCTCATCCCATCCAGTCATTTCTTGAATTTTAGCTTGTTTAACTCGGCGAATAACAGCCGCTTGAGCGGGAAGCAATTTCGTTTTCTTTGCTTCAGTTGCGTTGAACTTGGCCTACAGTAGTCTAAGAGGGCCGGAGAGCAAAACGGAATATAATCACAGAACTTTCTCCACATGAACTGTCACATTGGGTCTGATCATCGAGTCATTCAAGACTTCGATCGCTGTTTGGGCAGACAGCGGCTACGAACATGATGTTAGTACCCCAGAGAGAAAAACGACAATGATCGGCACCTGAAAATAATGCACAACGGCGTCTCCTTTGTTTCCCCCTGTATCGTCCTGATAAACTTTAACCATTGGCTCGTTGGTCTCCAGATCTTCTTTGATGATGCCAATGGTTTTAAAGTGAGCGATAATTTCGTCCTTTGAGATATCGGCAAACTGGCCAGTGTTAGGATCGCGATCCCATGTGATATATACAGATGAATTCGGTGGCTTCTTTTTTGCCCGCTTCCGCTTCTAACCATGCAATCGATTCGTAAAAGGCCAGCCAACGACGAACGAAAACAAATAAAAAATCGAAGTAACCAAGGGGATGGTAAACAATAAGTACGACGATGCCTAAATGGCGACCTTGGCTTCTTTGCGTTCTTTCACGGTTAACAACGACTCCCAATCCTTGGAGAAAGGGCCTCGTACCAGTGTGGTATCGGGCATATCTGCGACAACATCCCAGGGTACCGGGCCAGCTTCGTCATCCCCAGACTTATACCTCCAGTCGCTGGGAGCGATCGTGGCAGTAGTCGCGGGCGCGACGGCCGGTTGTTGTTGTTCTGGTTGTTGTTGCCCCGTCATGATTAAGGCCAATAATGCCAGGAGAGAGGTGACTCCTCACGGACTGATACCTCTGTTTGTCGCTGTGGAGTGGTAATAACATGCCCACATGTATTCGTCCAGTGCCTGCCTGTCCCATTTCCTGAGTGGTGTGGTGTACCTGTTGGTGAGGAGCCTGCGTAGGTTCATCAAAACAAACGGGTCAGTCGAAATGCCATCACTATCGTGCAGTAGTTGTTCTTTATCAGAAATAGTTTTATTGATTGTAAATATCTTTTCACTGGGCAACTCATATATGTAACAGGTTGTTACACGTCTGGACCGCAAAAATCCACAACAGAAAAAAAGATTATTTCGCATTGTTGCATTCGGCTATTATTCTTAGTTCATTTCTTAGTTCAGAAAAAACGTTCTTCAAACCTTCTGTCCAGTTCAAATTTTGATTTCAGGAAACTTAAACGGTTCAAGTGGACACTTCACATCGTAATGGGAGACCATCGCGCCATTTGTTGAAGGTACAATAACTCGTTATCGCAGTTCCTGATTCATCATCTCAGGAGCGTTCGAGGTCATTCTTCGTTTCACTAGCCAAGCGTTATTCTTTATTCATCATATGTTTCAGACCAATTGCGGCATTCCTGTAGCGGATGCCATCTAGGTTCAATTTTTGTAACCGACCAACCAACATTTTATCCGGCAACTCCGATTCCGAACAGTTCAATGATTCATCTAATCATGAAGCCAACAGCTTCATCGGTGCCCGAATTAGCAGGCAGTAACTCAGGAGACAGCAGTTTTGGAAGCGGATGGAAATGGGTACTTGCACTAGTTCCAATTTCGTGTATTCTCGTCCGTCATTGGAGATCGCTTTGCAAAGAAAGACGTGCTCGGCTTCTTGAAGAGCTAGCTAGGCTTCGGGCAAACCGCTGTTTTGATTTGCATGAGAAACAACACGCTATGAATCACAGCCGTCTTAAGATGATTTTGTCGCTGAAAGATGCTGCTTTGAACGAGAATCTACAAGCCATTATTCTTGAAAAGATCGTCCTGACCGATTCGGTTCTGGCGTCTGAATGCAATCGATTCTCCAAAGAAGAGGAAGACTTAACTGAGGAGGAGTCGGGGTACTAGAACTAACAATTTGCTATGAAATAAACTCTAAAGATTGGTGTCGTATTGAATCCGACTACGATCGATCTAGTACAACCATTAGACTCTGATTGTGATGGAGCCAGTTACCCAGCCCGGGTCTGAGCAAAAATCGTGTTCAGCCGAACCCCAAAATAACATCAGTAATCTTCAAAGTAAACTTGAAAAAAGAACATCATATATCAAACGTCTGCAACGGAACTATGAATGCTTGAGTGCGGCGTTTCGCCGAACGCAGCAGCAACTATCAGAGACCACGCGCGACCTCGAATTATCAAAGATCAGCATAACCAATTCTACAAAACGTGAAGAAGATCGCAAAGAAACCGAATCTCGCATCAATGCATTACTTCTTGAGAAGGAAAATTTGACCGACGACGTTGGACGTTTGAAAAAATCGCTGGAAACCACATCAGTCAATCTCAAGGTGGCAGCAGAGAGGGCGTCACGGGCTGATGATAAGTGTCATTTACTGGAAATCGAAATGGCGAAAATTAGTGAAGCGGCGCATCACTCGAGGTATTCCATCATCTAAATGCACTACTTTGTGTTTAGTAACTGGTGGTACACAGATTATTAGTCGTCGAAGCGAAGAAAACTGCTAAACATGACAGCATTTCTATAATCAACAAGGACAGAGTCATCAGAACACATGCCGAGCAAATAGAGTCGTTGCGCGCTGAAATTACAGAGCTAAGTCAGCAAATTCGGCAATTGCAATCAAATGTCCAGAAAGCAAATAATGTCGCTTACCAAGCAGGTATTGGATCGAACGTATTCGTGGTTTTTCAGTTTCCTAAACGTTTCAAAGGCATTGATCGAGACAACTTGAAATCTGAAGCTACCCGGTTTAGACAGGAATTGTCTAAGACACAGATGCGATGCAGTCAATTTCAACAAAAACTTGTAGAGTGTGAAGAGGCGACCAAAGGGTTGGAAATGGATCTTCGTGCCGAAAGATTACGAACCAGCTCAGAAGAGAATATACGAGCCCTCAAAGAATCAAACTCACTGCAGCAAGCAGCTTATAATAGATGCGACGAATTATCAAGCGCCCTTGAAGAGCTTAGGAGCAAACATGAACGTACATCAGCGACAGTAAGGAAACATGTGTTTTCAGAAACAATAACAGCTTACTCTATAGGGTTTTGCAGCTATCGGAACTTGCACATGAGAATAAGCAGTTAGTAAAACAAATCGGCAGTTTGAAAAAGAATTGTAGACAAAACGAAGACAATTTGGTTCAACTTTCTGATGCAAAAGCAGAGGCAATGGCAGCATGTGAAGAACTCTTGGCCATGGGGTTTGTAAAAGATGGCCATAAAGACCGGTTGATTAAAGTTTTGTTGCAGGCGAAAACAAGATGAGTTACTCAGGGAAAACCAAGACCTGCGTGATACTGTAAAAGAGGTAGAATTGCAAAGATCATCGTGGATGAATGAAATTCGCGATTTACTATCAGAAAGCGCTGGACAACAGAAACTGTTTCAGCAATTTGATGAGATTAACCAAGGACTTCACAGGAGTCAAGACGACCTGAGAAAAGAAATCGCCGCACTCGCTGAAGAGCGTGACAAGCTTCGTAAAACAGCAACCATGGCAATTCAAAGAGAAGAGAATCTCCAGAAACAAGTTGAGGAGCTAAAATCACAACTCGATAGTACACGAAAAGACTTCCAAGCTGATTCTCAGCAACTGCATCAAGAAATTGAATGTAGGTCGATCACTTTTGAAATGTGGTGAACCTTTGATTACTTGTTCTGTGCGTATAGCGACGGTAGCTTCCTTGAGAAGCCAGTTGAGCGATCAGCGCATCGAATTGGACGATGTTCGACGTCGAAACTGGGCACTGATGAAGAGAGATACTTTGACACCAAAAGAAGTAAAAGCTGTCAGGGAACGAGAGACTGCACTTAATGCTACGGTTTCGAAACTAGTACTTGCTGAGCAAGCATCTGAGGTACGAAGAATTGGGTTAGCAAATCAGATGACGCCTGAAATTATTATAATTAGCCTGCATTCACTTGCTTCGATTGTATGAAGCCATTTACTGATCCCGTAACCTGTATTCCATGTGGGCATAGCGTTTGTGAGAAATGTGTCGTTCAAGCACGAGCATGCACGGTAAGCCAACGTAAGCCTCCCTCTCCTTATTGTGTCATAAACCGAGGATCACAGCAATGTGGAAGCGGGAAGAAGGTTACGTACTACCCTAACCATCTACTTGGCGAATTATCCGCCAAACACGTATACCGGCGACAAGCATTGCAGGGATTACTACAGATGTCTGAGTCGTTTTTAGAAATCAGCACTGCGATCACATCACCTCCATAAACAATCCTCAAATCAAATCGATAATAACGAAATGAATCAATATTCAGCGATACAGCTACGTTTCCCGACGATGCAGTCGTTTCATTACAAAACGCGGTAAATTGTGGGGGGTTATGAGGTGGAGCCTCTTCCTTGACCCATCTCGTCATCGACTTCATTACCAAACGTGGCAATTTGTGGGGGGTTATGAGGGGGGGGGGAGCCTCTTTCCCTCAATGGCAACACAGGGCCATCTCTGTCTCTCAGGTGGCCACTTATACTCGATGCAGTCCGTTCAGTCTGCGCAACACGTTGCACTTCCATAGTGCAAACGGATTCGTTCAATAAGGATCTGAAATCAGGGATGAAAGCGAGCAAACGCGATGTGAACCGAGTTCAGACACCAATACATTCGCCGTCGCGGGAATCCGATTCCGTGTCGTCATGCCAACCCGGGTGGGCAAGCTCATACGATGTTGGAGCAGCGAAAACGGGCATTGGAGAATACGATTCTCCGCGAGCACAAGTTAACACAGATATGTGTCAGCTGATGGTAAGGCCAACGCACATGAATCTGTAAATTTCACCTCAGCACACTTTCAGGATCAAAGCGAGACAGTATTCGACCGATTGAACAACGCATCCGTTTGCGCTAAACAATTAAGCCTGTTCTATCAATCATTAGCATCTATTGAATCCAGTTATTCAAAATCTCTTCTCAAACTTGCACAAACCACTACTTTTTCGTCTTCGCAGTGAGACCTGTAGATTGTGTCTCTTTTGATGCTAATCCATGCGTTCATAGCACTACGCAGGCGTGTTTATCAGCTTTATTATCATCTGTTGAAGCCAGGGCGAATATCCATGCGCAGCTGGCGCTTGAGTTACAAGATCCATTATCAAAAGATTCAAATGATATATCAAACCAAATGAAAAAAGAATCTGCTCAGGTAGTGTAACAGTTCAACTGTTTGTTATCCGCTTGAACGATATTTTCCAGGCAAAAACTATGTGGATAGAGACTGATAAAGCATTAAAATGCCAAACGGCGTCAGTTGACAAATCGTTTCAAAGGTACTCGCAGGCAATCAAAGAAGCGGAGAGGGAATTGGCTCTCAGAAAGGAAGCTAAAACAGTTCAAAAAGTGCAATCGTTTTTTTTCCGAGCTGTTCGCGATATTCAATATTTTTCTTCTAGGGTATCTCTAAGCACGAAAAAAAGATAGCAGACTGTTTTAAAAAATATCATCAGCGGCGATCATCATACGCCGACTCAGTGTCTACCCATGCTAAGTTAAGGTCTGATTACTCGAAAACTTGCTCATATATATTGGCCAACGTTGAAGCTACCGAATTATCTCGTTTGCATAAAATGAAAGCATCATTAGACGTATTCTACAAGGCCATGAACAGAGCTCTCGTCCATAATGCTGCGCCCATTAATACATTATTCTCAGCAATTAAAGCTATAAACCCTGCCGACGATGTTGCTCAGTTCGTTTTGCAAAATGTTTCCAGTTCTCACGATAAATTGCCCCCTGCAATTGAGCTGATTGACATCAGGACCGACATTGATGAAGAAGAATCTGTTATTATGGGAACAGGTGGAGGTAAATTAGCAATTGCTTGTTAGTTGCACTGTGTCCAAATAATTTGCTTGTAAGCAGATTCTCAAACTACAAACGCGAAGTCTCGCAGCAATTCCGAAAATAATCTCGATCATGCCTCGGACTCCATCCACCTTTATTCAGTTTCGTCAGCAATCGGTCAACTAAACCTCAAGGCATCTTTACTGAAACCAGAACCGAAATCTGTATGATTTAGCAAACCCGATTTTCCACTATTAACATGGTCGCCAGGTTCCAGAATATCAATTCTTCAAGACTGTTTACGACTATTCTGAAGACCAGGTTGATGTTCTTTCTTTTGTGGTATGGCATTTTTACTGAGAGAATTTCGCCAAAATCTAATCAACAGCCATAAGCCTGGAGAATTCATTCGGTTGGAAGAGTCTATGAGTGATGGATGGGGTTCTGGATTACTTAATGGCCAAAGAGGGTTGTTTCCGATTTCTTATTGTGAGAAATTCACTCCACAAGTATGCACAGCCATTTGCGAGTTTAAGGCTTCAGATATGTAAATAGATTGCTTCAACCGCATATGTCATATTTTGATGTGATTCTGCAGACATTCAGATCAATTATCAATGTCGGTTGGGGACGCTATTTGGATCCTGCATGTCAGCGATAGACATTGGGTGTGGGCGGCAAACAACGAAGGGTTACAAGGAAATTTTCCTTCGGCCTATTGCGATCCTGCACCTCAAATAGCATAATCCTACAGAAATATGTACTTCTAGAATCTTGCTTATGCATAATATATAAATATTACACAATTCTGGTCCATTCCATGTTTTTGAAATCTTGTGGTGTAGCTTGAAGCAAAGTTATTTGACTGATCAGATGATATTGCTTATTTTAATTTAATATTACTCGGAAACTCCTCATGTAGCTAAAGATAATAAAAGTGCAGCTCCACGTTTGCACCAAAAACTTGGATCTTTAGATCCTGTTTTCAAATCCACATTGATCATGAAGGAGGGCCTCTCTCTTGTGCCTGTCCTAATAGGATACATATATAGAGGACATGCGTACAATCCTTTCGATGACCTTGAATGCCAATAAATAATTATGAACTACAAAACTTTCATGAACCGGTACCGACCTTCCACGCTTATTATCGACGGGCTTGAAATGAACAACAGGCATTCGAGCCTCAAGTTCCATCGGCAAGGCGTCCGCTAACGACATTGAGGTGAAGTCCCATCTGGCGCCTTCTAGATACAATCCACTTATATAAGCCCCATCCTTCGGACTGGTGTTGAGGGTCGCTTCATCGCTCGAAAGAGGAATGAACTCCCATGATAAATCATCAATTGCTACATTGTTTTTGCGGGCAGTGCACTGCAGCAGCGCCGTGAGTAATCCAGTGGGGAAGGTGAGTCCTGCCAGCCAAAACGTTTTCGGAGGGCCTTCGGCAATCCATCGGGTCATCTTCAAAAAATCATCAACTCAAAATTGTCTGCAATTAACAAGCGTACCTGTTCGTGTCTTCGGCAAAGGTCTTTGGTCCAAGGTCCAAGGGCTTTCACGGAAGGATAAGCAGAATGCCAACTGTCGGGGACGTTTCCAAGGAATATAGCGTCATAGACTTGCTCAAGTGCTGGAGATATAACTACGAGACCCTATGAGAGGAAGGTTTACATCTCGCCCCAAGACGACTGCGAACTACGACCATACCGTAATCCCTTTTTGCAGATTGACAAGCAAACTACGAATCTTGGCCAACAGAACATTGTAACGGTGAACCTCCTGCAACAATACAGTTCGCAGCGGAGCAGTACTTTCATCGCCCGTTGAGTCTGGGATAGAATCCACAGGCAACAAAGCCGGAATTTGCTGCAATAATTGCTCCGTTAGTATTAGCATAGCTTGTTCACGGCTTTGGCCGCTAGCAGTTTCCGTTCGTGGTTGTAATGAAAGAAGAGCAGAGAGTAAACAAGTTGTTTCGCCCTGATTTCAAACGGTTAAGCAGTGAAACAATCATTTTTGAGAACCAAGGAGACCATTTGTGCGTTAATATCCGCGTTCGGGTGTTGACCGAATGCCTCAGGATGATCGGAGCCGGATGGTAAACTTTTCAAGTATGCCACGATATCTTGGCCATCGTCTGGAATGTAATACGTATCCAAACCTGAAAACCGAAAGTTCTTTTCGTTCAATACGGATTCATTGATGAACCTAAACACAGAAAAAATTGAATCCGTCCAGCATCTTATACGCAACGCAATGTCGTACTGATCAACATATACATTGAGAAGTTTTCGATCCCTGTCATCCGTTACTCGACCTCCATAATTGGCATCTGCGATAAGATACTTGAGCCCTTCCCAGGGGGTGTCATAATCATCCAAATATAATTTTAAAATCAGCTCGCACACGGAGAAATCGCTGTCGTTGAATCCATATGCCACATTCCATCCAAGAGAGCCGAATTTTCTCCTCTCTAATAGAACAGAATGGAACCAACACAAGCTTAGTACCTAGAATCGACATCAATCATTCCGCTATGGAATAGTGGCATGAAATTTACTGACAAGCCTTTTATACTTGATAGAGACAAGGGACGTGTTGGTGGAATCTTGTTTCAAACCAGTATATAACCGTAATAGGTTAGCGCGAAGTCCACGTGGCGGCTCAGTAGTTATCTTGATGCTGCGCTGAAGAATGGAAATCGGGAATTTCGGGTGCTGTAAATGAATCGATCAGATAATGGCCCCAAGCCCAGATTACTATCGCTTTACAGGGTCACTTGACAGCCAAAGTCTGAAGTTCGGATGAACTTCCCCAGAACAGTAAGAATCAATCAGTGATTCCAGTTCCGGCATCCATGAGATAGAAAGATGGCAATTGGCGAAGAACACCCAAAACCCGCGAGCTATACCGGCAGCTAATAGTCGTTGTGCTGGAGCTTCTTGCCCTTGTCCTAACGAAATTTCTTCCACCTATTTCCAGTATCATTCGATGCGACACAATGGAGAGCGTCAATAATCTGACCTGGCGATCTGCTTGGACAGCAAGTGACCTTAACATGGCTGTAGGATCCACTCCCGGGGATAAAACAAAGACAATCGGTGTTGTTGAATTCGAATCTGCAAATACTTGCGCCAAATCCATAGGCGGAGGTTCCACGAACGACGGTCCCAAGTTCTTGGATACAAACCTGAAAACACCAAATCTTAGTTCGCATACTGACAATATTAATGATCAGTTTACCGCCTTGCGGAATGGATGACTCGATCCGGACGGAAAATTTTCAAAAGAATCATTCGTTGCAAATCGTCGAGCTTCGCTTGCCATTCCCCAGGGAACGGGGCCGTTTCTGGGCATTCAGCTCTGGCCCATTGCTTCCATCCGCGATGGTTTTGTTCGAGACTGCTAGATAGATTATTGAATAAAGGGGAGAATTCATTTAAGGCTTGAACCTAAACAAAAACATTATGCTTTGTTAACCATAATGCCAATATACTATACCTGATCCCAAGAATAGTTTGAAATCCAGTCTGGTGCCGGATTTGTTGATTCTGAAGCAGGCGCTGACAAACCTCCGCGAAGAAGGAATAAAAATTCGTCGTTGTTGATTTTTCCCTCCGCTGACATTTTTCGAATGCACATTTGGAACGAGAGCAGAAGCTTGTGTTTTTCGAAAAGACCTCTACAAGTGTACCTAAAATATTGAAAGGCACACCAATTGACAATAGCTTTTGAACACTTTTCGCAATGAGTACTTATAGACCGCGTCAGTATGAAAGGTATTCAATGATCGCACACGTTCTTTGACATCGATGGTCCCTTTGGGCTTTCTAGACTTGTCGATAGACAAACGGAAAAGCTCAAAATATGCATCAAGAGAAAATTGATACATGGGATCGATTGATGCCAAGTCATTCAAAACAAAAAACAAAATCGCTGATCTGACCGCGCAAGGGCGATAAGATTCCCGGGCGCTCTAATATAAAGCATTATTTTTTAAAGTTGGCCAAAAACGCTAAACTGACATCAATTTGCTTCTCGGTCTCCTCAGAAACTCGAAGATCCTCACTGACGGCCTCACTTGTTCGTTTTGATGCCTAGAAACAGAATTTGGTTTTTTGTAAGGAATGTAACAGTTCGATACCTGAAGCGTATTAATCAATCCTTCATCGTCTACTAGAGACCCAGACGCTGTTTTCAAAAGCGAAAGGATTTCATTTTCTAGTTCAACAAGCTTTCTTTTGTTATTTGCAACAGTTATGACAAGAGCACTTTTATCCTCCTCGAGTTTTGGTTGCTCAATCTTGACAACAAATGCTAGCAATTGTTCCTCTAACCCTTTTTCCTTCACGGCGAAATTTACAATAGTACATTTAGCGCAAACCTTTACATCACGTTAATTTGATAGCTCTAAAAATCGCTGCAACTTACTTCAGGTGCATAATGTGGATTCTGCAACCGAGTCGTCATCCAAAACAAAAAGGAGTCGTTATATTCCACTTTCTTATCACCTAAACGAACAAATCTGGTCTAGGTCAGATAAGAATTAAACTGAGTTCCTGACACTTTACCTCCGCCCATTCTCTATGATAATCTGCTTGAGGAGAATAGGATCCAACCCCGGGTCGATCTTTTCGCCAACGTCTTGCATCAAAACAGGAATTCCAAACTGTATGCATGATTCCATCGTTCGTGACAGATCTTTATCCTTTGGATCAACTACTTTGAGTGTTTTCCCATGAAGCGCTTTAGCCCACTTATTAGCTTGCCCTTGAGGGTCCACCTATAAGAAGACGTTGAGTTTCAGAACAGCAAAAGCCAATGCCATGTGAGCACCATCAGAGGCCATCTTAAACCGCGGGTAACTAGCAGACCGTTTTCGATACTGAAATCGTCGGATGGTAATCCCTATGGTTAGATAGATAAATACTCAAGTACACAAATTGCTAAAGTGATAATGATACCTGAATTTTCCAATCTCTTATATCCGTTGGGGAAGCGAGAAACGTAGCCGCGTTGAAGTCAGGCGAACAAGCGACTTTGGCTTCATGGGTTGATTCCAGCCACTTTTTGACCAAACCAGTTCGGTATTTACCGACAAATGGGCCACAGTATGATACAAACCCAGCTGCAATCGCGCAATCTCCAACCAGATAGCTCAACTGCCAGAATCTCAGACATTGTCGGATTGAATAAAGTAGAAACAACCTGCTCATCAAGTTGAGTAATTGATGATTGCCATCTCGATCTCTCGCTTCCTAGCCCCGATACAAGTTTATCGGCTCGAGAGAGTTTGGTCTCCAAAGATTCAGCAGCTTTTCTGAGTACACTTTTTTCTTGATCGCTACTCTCATATCGAGCTTCTAAAGCTGCAACTTGCTCTTTGACTTTTGTCAGCTTTTCTTGCATTACCCGTAACTGCTTCTGTTTGATTTCAAGAGAACCCATCGCCTAAATGCGATGTAATTATGTTATGGCTGCGACAGAACCGTTGATATGTGATTACCTCTTTGAGTGCTGCTCGCTTTGGTGCAACAGTTCTGAAAGTAAGCGCATAAATTTCCATGGCAATGACCCAATCACACATGGCGCCAGCAGCCAAACTCTTCTTGCTAACATTATCAGCTGTAAAATCTTTCGCCGCGGTAAATTTCGAAATTTTTTTCAAAGTTGCAGACGGAATGTTGTCTTTGTCAAATGTTTTGAGTCGCAGCAGGAAATTTGCATCGCTGAGTTCTTTTTTTGCAGTTGTCCAAGACGCCTTACGCAATGGTAAATAAAAATGGCGAAAAATCAATGGTTCTGACTGACCTCTTTCCCCATTACAACCATAACCGCACTCATTACCCTTGCAACAATCGGAGGAGGTTTTGTATAAGACTTGACTTCTGTGATAGCAGTTTTATCAAGACGATCCAAGGCAGCGACTGCTCGCTCAAGGGCGGGCATCGCTTTTTCTAGGTCCGATTGTGCAGAGCCAGCGATACTTTGGCACTCCTTCTCCTCAGTTGACGTCTTGGCTGCTTCGATTTCAACCTAAAGGTTTTCAGTAATCTAATTGGTGAAACCTTTGATGGCTGCTACCTGCTTTCTTTGTTCGTCAGCCGCCCGCTGCTGAGATACGATTTCGACCAAAAGTTTCTCACAATCATTTTTTTTCAGGGCAACGATTTTTCTCTTTTCTTCAAGCTCAACCGTCATTTCTGCTACTTGCTTTCTACTCTCATCGAGCTTACTAAGGCCGTTTCTGAGCTTATCGGCAGATTCACAGAGTGATGCTCGCTTATCGATTAACAAACGTCGATATCCTGTTACCAAATCCAGGTAGTTGGTTGGTGTAACATATGTAAACCTCAGGAGTTCTTGCGCCATCTGATTAGCACTGTCTTGAACAGACAGGTGAGCAGTGCAAAATATGCCTGCCAGTTGTTTCTATATTAACCAGCCATGAATATCGCATTACACGATAACCAGGAGAAAATCTCGTACCTGTACGGCAGCATCGTTACCTGAATAACTCAGATCAACGTCACCAAGAAACTTTGAAGCGACTTCTTGAAGCGCTTTCTCAGGCCAAGGGCCAAAATAATCGATGGTCGTGTTGTTGACTAGTGCGGGATACATTCGAACTCGATCACGGAACGCAGAACCGACCGGGGACATGCACAGCACTACATTCACGCGCTGGCGTACCAGTTCAACGAAGTACGAGTACAGCCCGTCGTCGGTCTGATATTTCGCGTTATCGGACAGCTGAGGCCTAAAGCTGGGGGTTAGCGATAATTGACTTCTTTTGAGTAAGCTTGTCGACCTAAGGGCTTCAAGAATGGGAGACAATTCTTCCGGAGGGAACAAATTAGGTATCTCCCCCGACGTTAACATGTTATTAATATCTTCAAGGAATGAAGGATGGACCAGTTGCGTGTCCGTCATCAAGAAAACGGAGCGTTGCCCACTAACACCTGCAGACTGATATAATGCTTTCAAGTCTTCCCTAAAATCAATCGGTCTGTATGATTGAGTTGTTTCAACTTGAACAACCGGGACCTAATCGGCACAAAGTTCAACTAAAACAAAAAGGGCATACGGTATGCCTACCTCCGCAATATAGGCTGCCAACCGAGTGAGGCTCTGCCTTCCACTCCCTCCAACACCGATCAGAAGAGCATTTCCTCTTGGCTGGGAAATAATTCTGAAAATTCGTGTAATATGTTCCACCGCGTCATCAAACAAAACAAGGTTCATTGCTGCATTTCCAGGGAACATATTGTAGAATTCTAATTTCTCGCTGACAAACGTTTTTACAGCGCTGCGATCTGGCATTTCTTGATAAGTATTGCTGTTTTGCTCGTCAAGCAATGACTAAGAGAACGAGATTATTATCAATATAATGCGCTGAAATCCGTAATACCTCTGACAGAAATGTTCCAAATAAAGGGTCCTCTTCCGAAGTTCCGAAAAGGTTGCCCCATGAGGTTGCAAATAATGTATCTAATTGCTGAGAAACCAATGATTTGAACATTGTTCTATCGGCGAGATTGATTAGTCTGTCATGGAATACTCTCATGCATTCGTGCACCCAAAGTCTAATTATGCTTTCTCGAGTGTCAAATAGGTTTTGGTCGGCCCTCAACAGACCTTCCGTAACCTGGCACTAAAATTAAAGGAGAGTCAACAGCCTACCCTTTATCAACCTCACCTTGGTCATATCACGTAAGTTGAACATATAATGCGGTTTTGATGGTATCGGCAAAAAGGTATCGACGACCTTCTTGTATAGATCTAGAGTTGCATCTGTGCAAATGGACGCGAGTGGCTTTACCTAATGGGTTCTGATATCAAAAATGGTATACCAGGAAAACGATATGTCTAACTTGTTCATCAAAAGTTGACAACTTTGAGGCAATGACCACACCGAATATCCGACGGATTTGCAGATCACTAGGAAAAGGAATGTTGATAAGGTTGAATCGGCTTTGAAGCCTTGACGAGATGACACTACGGCCTCCACCTGGTTGCCCCATCGCGCCGAAAACCTATTTTCTCATCAAAACTGAGGTCTCAACAAAATGCTGTGTGATACCTGCATGTCAAGTATGACTTTCAAAGTTTGTTTTGATCTGTCATACCATCCTCCCCAGTCGATGTATTGTCTTAAGAGCTCATTTGGAGGCTGAGATCCAAATGCATCAGGCGTTGGCATGTTCAAATCATCAACGAACACAACAAGTTTTGTTCGTCCATTAAGAGGTCCGAAACTATTCCTCTGCCTTTTTTCCATTCTGCTTTCAAGCATCGATTGAGTGATCAAAGAGCTTGTCACCGATGAAAAATTTAACGTCATTGTTAAAGTCCTCGAACCGTCAACAGCAGATAACAGAGAATGGGCCAACACGGTCTTTCCAGTTCCGGTTCCACCCACAAATAAAACTGGATGCTTTGTAGATAAAAGAGTTGTACCAAGGAAGCCATTCCTAACCGTATCTACAGTAGGAACCACTAAGGAGTACCTGCAACACTATTGGTAAAAGCCCCGATATTACCGATAATTTCTATGGTAAATTACATAGGAACGTTTGGTGGTGGAGACCAAGAGTTGGGCATCCTTTCTTCCCATGTTACCCAATCTTTCTTGGCGCCGTCGACGACATAGTCGTAAACAGTGTTGAGCCCAGGAAACGAAGCCTCCATCTCACGAAGCCATTCGTCGATCCTCAGGCGACCAGCGTCATCCAATGCAGCTCCGACCGACCAGACACAAGAAAATAACAGCCACGACTCAATCATACGAGCTCGCGAACTATTGCTGAACTCGGCTCCAGCTATTCCAAAAACGCATGATTTCCCAGATAAAACAGCAAATCGATAAACGTCTTTACCGTTTGAAGGAGAGGGTAATTCGACCCCGTTGCTCGGAACAGCGAGAGCATCATAAAGGCGAGTCAGTGATTGCACGGCGTTGAAATCTGTAATCGACACTAGTTCTCGCAGATCAGATGTACTTTTAAACTGGAGTAATGGAGCCACAATGGTTTTGAAGAGCGTTTGAAGCAGCTCAGATTGGTCTGGGTCTTTGCGGTTCACCCAGCTAGTAATGAAAGGCTGCCATCCGATTCCATCTTTGTCAAAATATACCATGCCGGCACGAGAGACTGTAGCCGGAGATGCTTGGCAAAGATTCTGAACTTCAAATAGAAGCGATATTGTTGGTGTTAACGCAATTCTATCTCCGTTGATCAAAGTTAGGATCTTGTTGTCATCCAGAACGGTGTTCATTGACTCAATCCATAGAGTATCAACTGGCCCATCTAGAACGATCCATTTCTCGCTGTCGGATTCACTGGAGCAACATTTCCTTAGGATCGATGCTATAATTCCGTCTGACCATTCGCGAGTATTCAAATCATATGAACCATATAATTCATTGTTGTCCACTGTCTTGGGATTGATTATAAATGTTTCCACCTAAAACGGCATGAGCCCCTCTATAAATAAGTTCAGGTATATTCACCTTCTTGAATCCCGGCTCATTGCGTGAGGAAAGGCTGGTGAGAGTATGCTGTAATATTTTCCAAGCTGTCGTTTTCCCAGATAAAGTTTCTCCAACCACCATGTTGCCGTGTCTTGTCCTTTTAGATTCATAAAGTTGGAGAATTTTATAGATGAGGGCTGGAGAAGGTTGCAGTGATTCCAGAACTAATTCCTCCTATATTAACACATTCGTCAAGAATGAGTTATAAACAAAAAATGAGTGTTCACCTTGATTGCATCTTCTAAGGATTTCTGATTGAACACTGGGGCATCAAGCCCAGGAAACAGATCCAACATCAATCCGTTGAACAATTTGGTGTCTTCAGCAACGAACTTAGGAATGTTCATGTCACGAAGGGCGCGATTCAAAACGACCTAATCGAGAAATTAGCAAGTGTATCGAGATTAGCCATGATCTGGCACACCTCTTCATTAGCGTCTTGGGTTTCCCGAGATATTGCTCCGGCTCTGTTCAAAACCGATTTTACAGCGCGTAGACCGAAATCATAATGTTCTTGCTTAGACAGCTGTTGTTCCATCAGGTTGTACAGCGTCACAATTTTGCGAGCCATTGGACGAGCCTCTTTGAACCCTTCAGCTTGAAGCATAATTTCGGCAATGAGGGCAAAATCTGGAACCATCATGGCGACAGGTCGGAATAACGATTTGAGGTTATCTGGTAATTCGGTCCTGCCAGCGTATCTAACAGGAAAAGTGATGTTAAAACCAGAAGATTAGGAAGATATGCTCGCCTACCCCGGGTTCATAGTGATAAAGATTCCAACAGAACGGTTCAGTTTGATTTGCACACCTTCAAACGAAAAATATTCCTTGTTTTCGGAAACAGCATGGAATATCGATGCGATCTGCTGAGCTATTACACTCAAAACTTCGATCAAAATTCTGTTGAATTCATCAAAGCACCCCCAGGCGCCAGTTTGTGCCAAACCAGAGTACCTGTAGGCGATACGTATTAGCCCAGGTACGACGACAGAGCTAGACCTTACAATGTAGCTAACGATTTATAGTCCATCGCATCAGAGCAGTTGAAGACAATGACAAAATTCCCAAGCGCTTTTCCAAGATCCTTCACTGTCTCTGTTTTCCCTGTTCCTGCTGGTCCTTGTGGAGATCCTCCCAGATGTCTGAAATTGGGAAAATACTAAGGTTTCTTGTATTTAATGGACAAGCTATTGAACCATACAAGTGAAGCGCTGTTGTCAACGTTAAGTAGCATCTATCCGTTAAGGGTGTTACGACTAATCGTCCATTGTTTCCTTGATATTCGTATCCATAGGCAAACGTGGTGGTGGTTTGTCGAACTTGACATTCACCATAGTCGCCTTCGCTTTTGTCATAATAAAATCTAAGCTGTGATGTCCATTGGAATTCATTAGTAGACGTCACTCCATGCTTCAACATTTTTTCAAGGACGTCACGTGCATGAACTTCGATCGTGATCAGCGCGACCAACTTCAGGCGATCAACTGACGAAAGGTCACCTCGAATCAATACTGTCAATCGCTCTAGGTATCTGTAAAGAGGACAATCACTTTGAGTAATTTGATTCCTTGTTTCTTACCTATACCACTTATTTCTTAGCTGTTTTAAAGCTTTCCTTGCTTTAAGTGGATCTTGAAGCGCTTTTGTGCATTCCATCGTCCAGGCAACCTACATCCTGGATAAATAACTATGAGCTGACAAATCATCCGATGTACCTGTCCTGATGTGATCAAGAGTTGCCCAATTGTTGATCGAATCCAGTTCTCTCTTTTCGACATGGATTTTTGTACAGTAATTACTGCTTCTTGCATATGTTTACGAAGCGTTTCCCGCATAGACTTCTCAACTTTAATCAGCCATAACTCAACTGGACCTTGCGCTGCAATACCGTAAAGAAATCGAACATGCTCACCATCCTAAAATGCAATGAATTCAACAATTGTGAGTTTGAAGCGTTGTGCATATTAGAACACCTCCGCAATCATTCCGATAACATCCCATGCTTTGACGACGGTATTGCTGGCTCCTTCGCGGTCTCGTGATTGCATTTCTAAGCGATGAATAGCGGCGAAGCACTTTTTGACGTGTTTCTGAACTTGACTAGGATCTCTGGTCTGTCCAAGAACCTCCAACAGATCATCATCCGATAAGAAATAAAACCGGGGAAATATCTGAAGCAACGATGGGATTTCTGGCGTAAATCTGATGATTGCTCAAACCTGTCTTTTTTTTTCCAGGTATTGGTCGAGGGATTTTTGTATTTTTTCTAGTGTTGCCTTCATGCGCTGCAATCTGTCTATCTGCCCTTCATGTTCCACGCAAGCCAACACTACTTTAACAGAATCCCAGCGGTCCATTATTTCGATCCAGCTTCCATTTACATTCTCGAAGAGCGCGGATTCGACTGGGAGTTGTTTCCGGATATCTTCTGAGCCTGCGATCACCAATAAGATTTCAAACTAAACAATATATCCCAAGTGCTCCTTACCAACGAATATTGACTCAAGATACATCCACTGGCGCTGAACTGCCAAAACAACTTCTATACACTCGGAAATTTCGTTCAGGCGTCGAATCCACAAGTTAATGGACTATAAATTGGTCAACAGTATGGTCATCATTAATAAAACATATACCTCTTCAAATGTTATGTAGTGAGGAGAATTCTTCATTGATGACAGAGATACGTGATTGTCTTCTAGAGTCTGAAATAGGTCATCGGTGGACACGATTCTTCGATATCTAACCGGCATTGTGGTCAAACAGTAAATTATAATAGCCTCACAGCTGCTCATTATACCTCCCCTCCTTATAAACCGCAATATCGATAATCATAATTCGCCATTTCTCAGCGATGTCGGCAAGAGTTTCTTCGATGCTAAATTCTCTTGACGCAATAGCCGACAAAGCGCTGATAGTTTCAGCATGTTGATGTACCCCCAGCTCGAAGAGTTTACCAAGTGTAAACGTCTCGCTATCTGGTTCAAATTGGCTATCCTGTACTTCATCTTTCAATTCTTGCCAATGGCGTTCTCTCATAGCAGGGTTTTTTAAATCCTTAACGAGTGGCATCATCACTCGGAACCGTTCAATATTTTCTCTGAGGGCGTTCCAGACAGGCCATTTCTTCATTGTCTTTGCCAATTTCACCACTCGATTTTGAATATCAGTTGCTTTCAAATCCATATCATCGCTATTCAGATCGCGGAAAACACCATTTCGACATCCTTGCCAATAAGACTCCCATTCAGCGGTTAACTGCAATGTTGATTAGCCTTCAGCTCACTTATCTAAACAAAGACAATCGCCGAACAGTTACCTGCCAAATAGTGTCCAATAACTGTAGATCCCTTTCAGTGTCTTCCAGATCTTTGTAAACTGGTTGAACAATTCCGAATATATCTAAACCCGCCTTCATAGCTGCGGCCTGAGATCTGAAATCCGACACCTTTTTTTTCCATGATTCTACAAGAATAAGTGCTGTCTCAAATCCAGCAGTTTCGTCAGCAGCAGCAGTAGCTTTAAACACGTCTGACCCTATAGGCCGAGTCGGTGGTTAACATCCGCAATCGACTGCGATTGACCTGGCTTACCTTGGAATAATCGACGGCTGTCGGCAACAGTTTCATTAAATGTATCGAGCGACATCTCTAGGCCTCTTTTCATGGAATTTTTGACTTGAGTTAACATGACATCAGCAGTTCGCATAGTTGTTAAGAATGTCGCCCAAGATGGACGAAGATCATCCAACATCTCTTTCTCTTCATCGGACAATGTGACCCCGAATTTGGTTAATGTCCTGA
Organism: Spongospora subterranea; assembly: GCA_900404475.1. Lineage (NCBI taxonomy): Eukaryota > Endomyxa > Phytomyxea > Plasmodiophorida > Plasmodiophoridae > Spongospora > Spongospora subterranea. The sequence goes on along the minus strand of OUQQ01000178.1, from coordinate 11,128 downwards.
ACATATCATCGACAGGATCAAACCTGGCATCAATCAATGATATCTATGTGAAAAACAGCCAAATCAACGATTTTGAGGGTTTTAACAGGTTCCAACCCGCACCTCTTTCTTCATTTTCGCAAGCAAGTTCAACCCTGTCCCAAGCTGGTTGAGATCAGTTGGTTCGTGCAACAATTGCTCCGAAGTCGATGATATCAGTTCATGAAGTGTCTGTAGTTCAGCAAGAGAGTTTGCATGCAGCAATGACGTCAGCCTGTTCTGCCAATCGATGCAGTGGCTAACGAGCGCCGATTTCAGCAACGCGCAGTCAATCTTGATGAACCTGACAGTTCGTATCGGGTCCTCACTCTGTATATCTTCCTGCATTGATCGATATCGGGTGATGTCCATATCATAAGATGAAAATGGACGCTTGGTATTAGCATATCGTCTCATATAAGCATCTTTATCCAGATCCCACGCTGATCTGTAGCAACCCCATTTCGTTCAGATGAGGTAATATTTGCAACGCTCGATCCCATTACCTGTAGGCATCCTTCCAGTATGCCACAAGTTCACTGATATCGGTCGTAACATTCCTCATTCCTTGAATGATGGCCACGAAGGTTTTCAGCACATCTTCGTCATTAGCAATTGCATCATAGAAGTTAGGCGAATCATTGGCTGCATCTGATGGCAGGATCGTTGTTGATTCAATATCTTGAGATGGGTTCCATTCCGGCTGTTGCACAGCTGGTTGCGTTGACTGAGAGGTAGTAGACGAGGTGCCAGGACCGTCGCCATTTATAGTGACCACAACTGCGTTCTTCTTTTTTCGTTTGTATTCCAATATATCAGTCAATCGTGGAATCACCTTAACAGTGTTCATCAGCTTTCGAGATATGTCGTTGACAAGATTGGTCAGGTCGGACATGTTAGGGCGGAACGCAACTGTTGAGGTTTGTGCAGCAGGACCTTCGTCAAGAACCATGGCGACTTTGAATAACGCTTGAGTCTCTTTCTTTGCATCTCCTGCTATTGCTTTGGATAACTCCATCATAGATCGCTTCACCATCTGCCTCAGCGCTGATTCGACATGTCGATCAATTCGTCGAATATACGATGCCCAAGATCGTTGAACATCGGACGGTGCATCCTTGAAGACTTCATAGCATTGGTTCATTCGCGACACAATATCTTGATGGACCTCAGCTAATTCAACTTCGACCCTGTTGCCAATGTTTAGCTGCCGTCAATGCTGGAAACCATGATTTTTGAAACTTACGCAGCTCGATGCCTGCTTTGAGCCTCTTTGAACATCGTATCAGTGTAGACGATATTCTTTTCGATGGCGATGACAGACGTCGCCGCAATCTTCTTGCAGTTCGACATGATGCTCTGATGGTGCCCGTGGAACGCCGAGATCAACGCTGACACATCCCGGCATTGATCCCGGCAGACCTTGACGAAGAACTCTTTGACATGTCGTTTGGACCACGTCAGCTTGGTGAGTCCAGGGTTCAGCCGTCGATCGACCTTCCTCATATGGTCGGCGAACAGCTGACGCTCATCGCTGGTTAGCGCATCAACAACTGCGTTGTACTCGCGCACGACCAGCATGATGTTCTGGTAGAGTGTCCTCATGGGATCATGGAGTCCAGCGATCTCATGGGCCGCGTATGGGACTGTATATTCACTACCGGAGAACTGGTTCCAATACGATACTTCATCGAACACACGTAGAATGACCTCGTCGAAATTAGCCTGAGCGTTCGGGGAATGTGTCAGGGGTTGGCCCCAAGGACAATGACCAGACGGGTTACCTCGAGATGATTTCCTGATTGCTCAGTGGCGCTTGAGCTTAGACGCAGCAGGGGCTGTTCGAAGCGTTGGGCAAACGGGATGAGGGTGTTCATTTCGTCGACGTAGTCGACAAATTCGGAATGCATTTGCTTCTGGTATACCTCCAGGACGCTAACCACTTGATCCAGGGCCAAATACGCATCACGACATTCTCTGGAATTGTCGTTCACGAGACAGGCAGCGCGGTTAACAATGGCGCGGTGAGACAAACATCTTCTGGATAGTCCTCGCGCCCATAAAGCTCGGCCAGCGAACCTGGGCTGGCAAGGTGGGAGTGGTGGCTGACTGTGGTGATGATCGAAATCACGCTTAACAGCTAATATGTCCGCCTTTAGCATCGAGAAGACGTCTGCCGTTTTGCGATTTAGAACCGTCTTCATGGATGGACGCTTGGCAACAGAGGCAAACGACTCCAGTAGTTCCACGCCACTTGCAACCGTTGACGCGCTGTCAAATGCCGAAGATATGACGTTGGTCATCATCACCTCAAGGTCTTTGATACCGTTCTTGAAGAAATTATAATCATCATGCCAATTAGTCGCTTTCACGTCTAGGATATTATAGTCGAGCGACCGCAGTCTCTCAATATGCTTCTCGAACGCGTCTTCAATGTCGTACATGGCTTTCTCTACCTCTTGGCCGCGAGATCCCCCAAAAACTGGAAGTTCGATCTTCCCAGTTGGGGACAATGACGACTTTCTTGCAAATTGTACTTGACCTTCGCAAACCTCTAACAATTCTCTACATCGCTGTACAAATGCCTCTATTTGGGCGAAGATTGATGAAGGGTCCACTGACCACGCTTTTGGGTTGGTCTTTCGAACTTCCTCTGCGTTTATCTCATATACGGAACGCCATTCAACGCCACAGTTAATTGATTCTCGAAGATGCAGCATACTAACGTCTGCGTCGCCATTAAAGATCTCCAAAAGATCTATAGCTCCTGTACATTGACGAATGATCTGTGAGGAGACCTTTCGTAGCAAACCCGTCAGTCTTTCATTGGTATTGTAATATTTCGAATTGCTCCAAATATTTCGAATAAGGTTCAGAATCTCTGGAAACAAAGGCGATATTTTCGATGGCGCCGAAGTCCTTAGCTTATTACAAGGCTCAGCAAGAGTCTCTAAATATCGTAAATTGTCGTCGGCCTCCTGGGAACCCGACTGAATCATCCCTTTAAGGATCTCGAATTGGCGAAGGTAGGTGGACCCGACAGCTTCCAATACTCGAATAATATCTGTTAATCCCTGTCGGTCAAGCTGTTTCCGAATACCAAGAAGATCGACAGTGCGCGATCGCCAGAACTCAATTTCCTCAATTGGTCCATGTTCCTAGACCTCCTGTTCAGAGTCATTGTAGAAATACTGAGGAAGCTTACCTCAACATGATGCGACGTCTCTTGGTTAGTCACAACCTCTTTGATCTGTCTGGTCCAATGAATTAATGTGGACTCTAGCCGCTGGACCAGGTCCTTGTCAGCAATCGCCGCCTCAATATCAGACAGGTCTTCATGAGGCAGGTAGAGAATTGTGCTGCCTTTCGAGTGATTCACCTAAATGACCAGATTAGCATCATTGAGAAACACCCATGCGATTGATATGATGGAATTACGGTTTCTGTGAGACTCGCCATGAATTTATGAACATGACCACTAAACTCTTTTCTGACGCTAGTAGGCCATGACGTATTGCCCAGAAAGGTTGGTGCAAACACATTTGACATCATATGGAATATATTGTTCAAGATGTTCCCGGAAACAATACCGTATTGGATGTGTTCTTTGACGTCGCCTTTCGACAACGCGACTGTGCCGAAGGGTTTCACGAAATATTGAATCTGGACGATACTACTGAGTTGTGCATTCGAATCTGTATACATTGCGATTCGTCCTTGAGCATCAATGAAGACAGTCAACCGAGTTATCGTTGGCGATGCTAAGAAATCTGCTACGATAAATCCATGCTCTTCTCGCCACATATCTTTCTTGAACCCAGTCAGGACAATTCTTTGCCATATCCATGCAACGGCATCGTCGTCTGGTATTTGCTCGTCGGCGTCGGCACCCTCGTCCACCCTACGAACGGAGCCTTTTCGTAGCATGGCGCCATGAAGAGGGCCGCTTTTATCGTTCGGCAGGCTATGGACGATATCGGCAGCCCTTCCCGGCACATCATCGCTATCGGGTTCACCGCCATCCCATGGCTCCGATACGCCCCCAGGTCCATCCTGCAGTTCCGACATTAGAACTGCAGCTACCTGTGCGTTATGTGTATTCTAGTCGTGGCGATAACCTGTGACCGGTGACCCTACAACCTAAAGGGGGCAACATTTTTGGATTTGCAGAAATACAGGAGCGGAGAGTCCCGCGATTCCGATGTCTCAAATTGCTCCTGAGCGATACATCGCAAATTGCAATTTCTGAAGATTCATAATCAATTACACGTTGTGCTTTATTTTCAACCAAACGAAAACCGGGTTTATTTTTCTGCAATCGAGTAGGACGTTGCACCTGAAAGCTAACGACCAGCGTATACGGTGCGCGCGTAAGTTGCAGTATCCTGAATGGTGACGAGGAAAGATGATTTATCATCGATCGAAATCGCCCATGGGATCCGGATGATGCGCAGAATGACGAGTCAGGCTGGGTGTTTTTGGGACTGGCTCCCAGTACCGGTTCACCGTCTATTCACTCACACACTGACACAAACACAGCCACACACATACGAACATATTTCGCCATCCTTCTAGAATCCTCAAATTGCACAAACGCCAACTGGTCACAACAGCGTGACAACCGGCCAGGTTTGGTATTGGTGGTGATGGCTACATCAAGTGCATCATTGACGACGGCGACTGCCTCGGCCTCATTGAATTGGTTCCTTGTCGCGACATGCGTCATGATATCGATAGTTCTCGTGGCAGTATGTGTGCTACTTGTGATCAAATTCGGCCATCCCGATGACACAAATATGGCGCTTTTCCCAAAAATGATCACTGTAATGGGCCTATTTCTATCCTTTGGAACGATTCTTGCTCTGCCATTGGATGTCGCCAACGGCGATGGTGCCGGTGGCGGATTGAGAATGGACGTCCTCTGGCAAGGAATTTTCGTCTGCATAATCGCAGGCGTCACCGTTGTACTTCCGTATGCGTTTTTCTTCTATGAGTCCGACAACAACCCGTACGTGATGTCATTTGTTCAATTTTTGGGCGTTATTGGCAATTAAGTTTCGTCACCAATATAGCGAGCGGAGTGGAAATGTTGTCGCTGCATGGGGAGGGCAAGCTGGAACGGCTCTTCAATATACACTAATAGGCGTCATCATATTAGGGATGATATTCGCTCTAATGAAGCTATTCTTTGACACGGCAGAGATTCCTCTGACCCTCGTCGACAGAGACTCAAAACTGCTAACAACAAAATTCCAACCGTTAGCGTTTAACACGTTAAAGTGCATCGCAAAGAGCAAACTGAATGATAAATCCACCGTATGCTTCAATCACTCCTCTGTTTGGTTGATCTGAGTCTTATATTCAGGATTGTAATGTGACGAAAGTTCAATGGTCAGTGCAAGTTTCATTTTTGGTCTTTTGCGCCGCAATGTTGGCGTTCTTGGGCTGGTTTTTCTTCACCATTTTCTGTGGAATTGGATTTGTTTCGCTTCCTTTCGATATGATCAACGAATTCCGGACCCGACCGATACCTATGTCTGCGATTGAATACGCCAAGCAAAAAATCGCAATTGGAAAGCGCGCCAGTGGGCTACTAGCGTTGGCGACAGAGCTTCAAAAAGATAAAAGCGATCTCGATAGGACAGGAAGTAGGAAAAATCGCCGAAATGACAGGGCAAGCCAAAATCGACTGGAAGCTGAGCTTCATGCTTTGAAGAAGGATAAACGGCTGCTGGAAGAATCATATTTTCAGAAAGGGGGAAACCCAGTTTGGTATTTTTCTTTGTTGCTATTCGGTTTAATTGGGTAAGTTTGAGGCCTGTCTCCATCAACCCGCGCAGGCTGACTTTTATTAGAGTTATTCTGTCCCTTACCTGGGTTTTGCACATTTGTTATTATGTGTTGCCTAAAACCCCTGATCCATTCCTGAACAATGTTTTCATCGAAGCGGCAACGGCGATTCCTGGATTCAGCTTGTTCGGGGTTGTGTTGTTTGGAATATATTCGTTCTATTTGATCTTGTGCGCAATCAAAGGAACTTTTCGACTAGGGCTCAGAGTTCCATGGATTATGAAGATATACCCTATGGAGTTGGGCAACACAATGATGAATGCATTTCTCTTTAACACATGGCTAATTCTGATTTGCACCATTCCTGTGGTTCAGGTAAAGACTGTGTAAGGCTACCAATTGATACTCATGCGTCGTTCTCCAGTTCTGCGTGCTCAGCTTCAAGCTTTACGCCCGCAATACTGATGTCAGAGCAATTTTTGGCACGCAAGTCTTCTACTTGAAGTTTTTTCGCTATATTTGGGCCAATAGCGTCTTTATTTGGGCCATGTTTTGCATCTCATTTCTAACCGGAGTCAGTCTGATCGTCAACCCAAAAGATAAGGTATGGGAGGATGTTCTGCTTATGCTCCACCGCCGCCTCAATTTTTCATCTAGGCATCCGCAATTGAGCAGAAGCTCAAGGAGCTTGCCAAAAACAACGATGTAGAATAACCAGCTCTGCCACTATATATTCATAAATGAATGGAGTAAATTGGGGGTGTACACTGTTGTCGCCATCTGAAACATAATGACCTCAGCTGCGATCGTTACAATAGATTGTATGTAGCATAAGGGTAGTGTGCTATACAGTACTATCATGGTATAGTGGGGTGCAGTGGGAGTGGCCTTCCTAGGTTACCCCTGATTTAGCTGTCTTGCGATCAGTTCCAAAGATCTTCTCCTCATGTTGGACGAATACCCATGACAGAGAATCAGTTGGCGTTCCTGGCGCCCGCCGGGACTGAGAAACCCCCAGTTAGCCAGGGTTCCGCACATCCTTTGACAACATGTCAACTGAGGCCCCAAGCGCAACTCAAATTCAACCTCTCCAAAGCAATTGAGAAATGCCAAAGGTTTTCTTTTTCTGCTGATTTCTCATTTTCCGAAATGATAATCTCCCGTCGTCGATATTAGGATGGCACAAGACGACGTTTCTATAGGCTTGCGATATGGAACTCCACCTTGGATGGCCTTTCAAGTTAATCCTCGGTGGGGTTCTATCTTAATCATCATTATAGCTAGTAACCGCTTGTTAGGCAGTCCTTGGAAAAACATTCACAAGATATTCTGAAACGAGTTGCCCAAACTGGAGTAAAAACGAAACCTTCCTCTAGGACAATCAACGTGGACTCGCGACCAAAAATGCTGTCTAGAGAAATTTCAAGGGCAATTTATTTTGAGGCTAAAAAGATCGACCAAGAACAAACAGACGAGGGGCTTGATCAGGTTCCATCTAAGCAACAGTCGCCTATTGAAGTAGAGAAACAACGGGCAGAGATGATTTTGTATGATATTCAAAAGCAGCTTGAACTAGAACGAGAATCCTCACCTAGTCACCGTCTGGCAACTCAAGACAATAATCAGAATTGTTCTTTACAGTCTGCGCACGAAGAAGTAGACACGAAGGTCAAATTCTGTATTTTTTGTATTTCCTGATTTCTGTGAATAGGTACGGAGAGTGCTGGTCCAAGGCCAGCGGCTTCTGCATTCCTGTGGTAGTGAGCCACAAACAAGGGAAGATGCCGATGCTCTTTCACGCTCTTTTACTGATGCTCTGCTGCCAATGATACAAAATGCTGAAGACACCATTAACCATGTGCACAGAGAATTTCCTTCTAAACGTCCAATTCTGGAAAATATGGACACGTTATGTAGCGAGCTACTCAATGATGCTATCGGTGAACTGGCATTCTTTTTCAATACCTATTTCGCGGAAAAGTATCTTTCCTTAGTTCATCCACAGATTCTGGTTGATTAACCTTACATACAGGCATGCCATAAAGGAACCCGCGAGAAATGACCATTTACCGGTGAAAGCATGCCTAGGCTCATCGGACCAAATCGCATCCCAGCACGTCGGATTGGCAGATCAAACGAAAGAGATTATGGAACTAGCGGAGCTTGAGATCAAGCGCTTGTCACTTTTCGATCCAGAAAATGAAGCACAGATCACAATTACGAATGAGAAAGAAATCCGGCAATGTCGCCAAAATTTTCTAAATTCGGTACATGACGCTTACGGTGGATTACTGCAAGAAGCCAACGTTATGCCCTACCAACTTGTCCAATTGTAAGCGTGTCTCTATAGAGGTTGAAAAAACAGTCAATGATGCGTTTGTGCATCGAAGAGTCTCAGATAACCTCATCGATGATGCGATGGCGGTCGTTTCCGACGAGCTGACAACGTTTTTTGACAAAGAAGTACAATTTCTGGTTGAAGAGGAGTTTTATCCTTTACCGAGTCTCAAAAGCACGTTCAATTCTATATAAAAACCACTAACGAAAGTGATTTCGTTATAGCGTAGATAATCCTCAAGTTTTTGTATTCAATATACGTATCTTCAAATATGACTGGATTAAAAATCATCATCTTCAGGAAGTGGGACAGCATTGGCTTCTTGAAACTGTTGTTTGTACTGTTCCATAAGGTTCAGATCGACGGTAGCAGTTGGAGGCTGAAGAGCCGGTTGTTCAACAAAGACAAGGTTGGCGTTTCCACACAGTCGGCGAGCAATCCAGAGGAATGGTTTCTCGAAGTTGTAGTTTGACTTGGCCGATACGTCGTAATACCTATGAATCGTCAAATAAACAGCCAATCGATGGGAAAACCGCAAAAGAACGCATTACTGGATGTTTGGTTTCTTTCGGTGAAACATGATCGCCTTGGGCTTGACCTTACGATCTTTGACATCGACCTTGTTTCCGCAAAGAACGATGGGGATATTCTCGCAAACACGCGTCAAATCCCGATGCCATTGCGGGACGTTCTGATATGTGACTCGCGACGTGACATCAAACATGATGATAGCTGCATTACCGTTAATGTAGTAACCATCACGAAGACCACCGAACCTAGAGGGGACATGTTAAAGAAACTCAAAAAATGCAACTTCGGCAATCTGAAAAATACTTTTCTTGTCCAGCAGTATCCCAGACATTGAAAATGATGGTTCCGAAATTTGTAGAAAATTTTAAGGGATGGACTTCAACTCCCATAGTGGCGATGTATTTTCGCTCGAACTCTCCGGTCAAGTGGCGCTTGACGAAGGTTGTCTTTCCGACACCACCATCACCGACAAGGATCACCTTGAACTGAACTTCAGGTTGAGCGGCCATGATGTCTTGATCTGGTGCACACTAATTGAACAACAATAACAAGGTAGTCGATGAACCTGTTGGCACGAATGGCAACGTCTGCGCAGTTGGCGCACTCCGCTCGGACTTTGTGCCGCTAGGTAAACATGAATAAAAGAACAACCAGTAAACTTGTTTTTTATTAACGTATTGGTTAGAGCTGCTTTGTTTCAACGATTTTCCTTGTTCAAAACTGTTTTGCTCACAGTTAATTCGTCCGATTCTGACCCGGATTAGAATTGGCGTTATCCACCGCCGTGCAACGCATCACAATTAGCGACCTTGTCATCGGAGATTCACCGTGCTGTTTTTGTTTTCAATTTCCCATAAATAATAATGAAATTTTAGTGATTATTATTTTGTAATCAGGTTCCTACTGGTTTTGCTTACGTAGTACTGCCCTCTCTGAATCGATCTCGTGTATTTCAAGATCATCGCTTCCAGGGGATGCCCATTTTCCAGCAAATCCGATAAGTAAGCCACTAATTCGTCATAATTCCACTTGGTCCGGATTTTGAAAAGGACGTCGAACCTCTCCTTCGGATCTCTCGGTAAACTTTCTAGAGGGACATAACTGTAAATTCATATCAGATTTGATATTAATCATTGTTCGGGGATAAGTACAACCTTAACTTTTTATCCAAAGTAGAGTCGTCGGAAAAAGCTATTCCCTGCACCGTAAAGTGTATCAGCTATTACAGAACATTACCTAATTGCAGGATTGTACCAGTAAATAATTTTCATCTGGATCCATCAAGGGAGGAATTTCGAGCTGCCACTGCCGGATGAATTTGTCATATGGTATCCTCTTAAGCGCAAATTACTCCAAATGTTCGGTCCAATGCGCAAACAAAAAGTACCGGATTTTCCAAAAGGATTCGAATAGCGATCTGACGACAGACGGCTCGTTCATCTAATTGGAACGGTCCATCAACGCCAGGGTCTTTGCTGAAGCACCGAAGGATGTGACCGAGAAGGGATACTGGATAAACATCAGCGAGTCTGTATGCACTTGCTGAAACCATAAAACTACCGCCAAGAACCACCTTACTCGGATGCTATATCTGTCAAAGATAAGTTGTTCAATGGGTATGCGCAAGCTTGGGCGACGTCCAGAATTTCGCTCAGAACGGAGTTGATAACTTCAGTTTTTAAGCCAAACCATCTTCCTGAGAGGCTCGCTTATCAATGGAGTAATAAAGCTGTGAAATATGAAATAGTCGTTCCTACCGTCGATGCAAATCGAACGGTTTCGACGCAACTCGCTGGTTATCTGGGAGTCACTCGCCTGGATGCAACCGTACAATTCCTCGGTTGGGACGCCAGCAAGAGGGTGTCCATCAAGGTGCGACAGCTTTTGTACGTCGCCTATTGCTGTTTGAAGTTCAAAACGGTTGGTGAGATTGAAATCGCGATGTTTTCTACCAATACAGTGATTCTGAAGCAATTTTCCGACACGCGATAGATCAGGGACTGATTCAATAAGTTCGTAGTGATGTGATGGGGCCGAAACAATAGTCCAAATGTTTGCATCATCTGGTGTGGGCTCTATCAAGAACATGGAATTGGAAGATTCGACTAAATTCACGTTAAACCTAACATAGCAATTATTAGGCAATCCGTGAATTATCGTGTGGATCCTGACGTCCTGTCGTTGGTCACAATAACAACATTGTCTGTATTGTCACCCCGTATGCAAACTTGTCCGACACCCGAAACGATATCCTCAACAATAAATGGTGGGAACTCGATTAATTTCAGGGAATCCTGGTCGAATAGTGATCCGAAGGAGATATGATATGAACCTGGCTCGATCATGACGAATGTTGAGCCAATTGGTGCCAGGAACCCGCTGTCTAGGCAGGTACAGTAGCGCAAACTTATAAGTGCGCACTGGAGAGTTTGACGCAGAGCAAGGATCATA